>OZ035830.1:40940218-40949151 GCA_964034765.1 Knipowitschia caucasica | reverse complement strand
CCCCTGTACAGACATTTTAGGCACTAGCCAACTCCATTTACTCAACGCCCTTTAGGAGAGGAGTAGATGCGAGAGGAAGTAGACTCGGGGGAGGAGAGGAGAGGAGAGAGAGAGGGAGGAGAGGGAGAGGAGGGGAGAGGAGAAGTGGGGCTGGGTAGGAGGGAGCGGGAGAGGGAGGAGGGGAGGAGGAAGAGAGAGGAAGGCGAGGGAGGGATAGGGGAGGGGACAAGAGGAGTGAGGGGGGGAGGAAGCAAGGAGGAGGAGAGAGGAGGGAGGGGCGGGAGGGAAGAGGAGGCGCGGAGAGAGAGAGGAGAAGAGGGAGAGAGAGGAGGAGAGAGGGAGCGAGAGGAGGAGGAGAGAGGAGGAGAGAAGGAAGGGGGGAGGATGGGAGAGGAAGAGGGGAAGAGGGTAAGGAAGGGAGCAGGGAGCAAGAGGGAGAGAAGAGGAGAGGGCAGAGGAGAGAGGAGGGGAGGAAGGGGAGAGGGAGGGGGGGAGGGGGAAAATAAACGGAAAAAAGGGAAGAAGTAAGGATGGAGAGAATAAAAAAAGACATAAGAAAGGAAACAAAAAACAGGAAGCAATACAGGAAGACAACAAAGAGAAAGAAGGAAACAAAGGATATGCGAAGATGTAGTTGGGTACTTGGGGAGAGAGTAGAAAGAAAGATAGAATTGGGAGTGTACGAAAAGAGAAAGAAGACAAGTAAAGGCTTGCACGGAGGGACGCGGAAGACAAACCACTAGAATGAACCCCAAAGTAGAGTAAAGGAGAGCGGGAGAGGGGGACTACGGGGGAGAGAAAGAGATGGAAAGAGAGGTAGGAGGAGGGGAACGGACGGAGGCCAGAACATTAGGAGAGGAGAGGAGAGGACGAGGAGAGGAGAGGAGAAGAGGTGAGGATAGAGAGAGGAGAGAAAGAGGAGGGGTGACCCTGATGAGTAATTAGGCGAGAGGGACGTACAGAAAAAGAGAACAATAGAAGACAAGAAAACGAACAGAAAAGGCCTGGACAGGGAAGCGATAGGCGAGAGAGAAAGAGGGTGAAAAAGAAAGAGGAGAAAAGATGAAACGGAGTAGGAGAAGGAGAGGAGTAGAAGACCAAGAGAGCTACATCTCGAAAGGCGATGAATTAGGGCGGGACGAGATCAGCTAAACTGCCGCCAGAAGGAGGATGAGAGGAGAGGAGATGGATTGGAAGACGAAAGCGAGGGAGGCCGAGAGAAGGAGAAGGAGGTGCGGAGGAGAGCAGGACGAGGATAGAGCTCGCAGGGAGGCGTAGGAGAAGGGAAGCGAGGAAAGAGGCGAGAGGAGAGGAAGAGGGAGAGGAAGAGGGAGGAGTAGATGAAGAGGGAGAGGAGAGGAGAGAGGACGAGAGTGAGGAGGAGGAGAGAGAGCGGAGAGGAGAGTGAGAGGAGGGAGAGGAGAGGAAGAGACCCGGAGGGGAGGTCAGGGACGGAGCAGGAGGGTCTGAGGAGTAGGGCGGAGGAGAAGAGGAGAGCTGGGGAGGAGATGAGGTGTAGAGGAGAGGATGGTCGAGGATCTGCAGACGAGGGAGGAGCACTGATCAGAGGAGAAGACCGCGGAGGAGAGGAGGGAGGAGGGCAGTGAGGAGAGGAGAGAGGCGAGGAGGGCCAGATGGAGAGGAGAGGACGAGCGAGGAGAGAGAGGAAGAGGGAGGAGGGGAGGAGGAGGAGAGGGGAGACGAGTGGAGAGGAGGGAGGGAGACGAGGCCAGGAGAGGAGAGGCGAGGAGAAGAGAGACCAGAGACCCGGAGGGGAGACCAGAGGGAGCGGAGAGAGGGGAGAGGAGAGAGACAAGAGACGTGGGGGAGACCAGAAGAGGAGAGGGGACCCGGGCGAGGGGGGACCCGAAGGAGACCGGGCGGGGGGGCGGGGACCAGGGGGATGGGGAGGCAGAGGTAGAGGACCGGCAATGGAGGGAGACCAGATGAGATTGACTCAGGAGAGTAGACCAGAGAGTATCGGCGACCGGAGGCGACATAGCGAGACTACAGTAGATTAGGGGACTCTTCTCTGCCTCGCCTGCTCTCGATTCAATCTCTCTCTCTCTCTCTCTCATCGCCCCCATCCCCACATCTACTCTCAACTCCCACCATGTACCCGACGATCTCTACCCCCTCCTCACCCCATCTCCTCCCTCTCATATCTTCCCTACTCTCTCCATCTCTCTCTACTCCTCTCATTGCGTGCTCCTCTCCCTCTTCCTCTCTCCCTCTCTACATCTTCTCTGCCTCTACCTCTCCCATGCCCTCTCTCTCTCTCTCTTCTCTCTCGCCTCTCTCTACTTCTCCTCTTCGACAATCTCCTCAATTCCTCCTCTTTCAACATCTTCGCTCTCTCACCTCGTCTCTATCTCTTAGTCCCCCCTCCTACCTCCCCCCCCCCTCCACTCACCCCTCCCCTCTCTCCCCTGCTCCCTCACTCTCCCTCTCCGCCCTCCTCTTCCCTCCCCCCATTCCTATCTATCACTCTCCACACGCACTCTCTCACTTATACATACTACCACTCCCAACCACATTTAACGCTCTCTCACCCACATCCTCTACTCCCACTCTACCTCATCCCCATTAATCCCCCTCACACAACACCACTACCCACCCCCATCGTACTTCCCCTCACCCCTCTCCATTCACTACTCTTACTCTCTCCCCGTCCCTTTCTCCCCATACCCTCTCCTTCTCCTCACCCACTCCCCCTCCTCTTCCCCCATCACCCCCTCTCACCTCCCTTGTCTTCCTCCTCTCCCGCTCTCCTCACACCCCACCTTATATTTGCTCGTTTCTCTCTCTCCCTCTTCAGTCTCTCTTCTCATTCTCTCGCCCCTTCTCCTTCCCCTCCTCTACTCCCCATCTCTCCCCTTCCTACACTCTCCCTCACCCTCTCCTCCCCCTCCCCCTACTCTTCTCCTCCTCCCTCTCCCCTCCTCTCTCCCCCATCTCCCCTCTCCCTCTCCTCTCCTCTCTCCCCTCCTCTCTCCCCATCTCCCCCTCTCCTCCCCCCTCTCCTCCCCCCTGTCTCTCTCCTCCCTCCTCCCTCCTCCCTCCTCTCATATTAGTCTTATCTCCTATCCTTCTCTTTTCTTCCTCTCCTCTCCCCTCTCTCCTCTCCCCCTCCTCCTTCCCCATCTCTCCCCCTCTCTCTCTCTCTCCTCCCCCTCCTCTCTCCCCCCATCTCCCCTCTCCTCTCTCTCACCTCATCCCCCCTCATCTCCCCCATCTCCCCCTCTCCTCCTCTCCTCCTCCTCCCCTCCTCCTCTCCCCATCTCCCCCCCTCTCCTCCCCCCTTCCTCCTCCCCCCTGTCTCTCTCCTCCCTCCACCCTCCTCCTCCCTCCTCTCTATTTGTCTTCTCCTATCCCCTTCTCTTTCTTCTCTCTCCTCTCCCCCTCTCCTCTCCCCTCCTCTCTCCACCATCTCCCCCTCCCTCTTCCATCTCCCCCTCTCCTCTCTCTCCTTCTCTCCCTCCTACCTCCCATCTCCCCTCTCCTCCTCTCCTCTTCTCTCCCTCCCTCTCCCCTCTCCCCTCCTCTCTCCTCTCTTCCCCTCCTCTCTCCCCATCTCCCCATCTCCTCTCTCTCCTCTCCCCCCCTCTCTCCCCCTCTCCTCTCTCCCCCATCGCTCTCACACATATGGATTATTCGCACACACCAGTGCTCAGGCTCGAGGTGTCACGCACCACAAAGGATTATGGTCTTTGTACGAAATCCACCCAGAACTTTTCAACACTCAGAGAAGAGAGAAGAGAGGAGAGAGGAGAGAGGGGAGGGGAGAGGAGAGAGGAGGGAGGAGAGAGGCGAGGAGAGAAAGGAGGGAGGAGAGAGGAGAGGGGAGAGAAAGGAGGGAGGAGAGAGGAGAGAGGAGAGAAAGGAGGGAGGAGAGAGGAGAGAAAGGAGGGAGGAGAGAGGAGAGAGGAGCGAAAGGAGGGAGAAGAGAGGAGAGAGAAGAGAAAGGAGAGAGGAGAGAAGAGAGAGGAGAGAGAAGAGAAAGGAAGGGAGGAGAGAGGGAGAAGGAGGCAGGTGAGAGGGCAGGAGAGAACAGGAGGCCAGGAGAGAAGGAGAGAGGAGAGAAATGAGGAGGGAAGGAGAGAGAGGAGAGAGGAGAGTAAGGAGGGAGGAGAGAGGAGAGAGAAGAAGAAGAGAAGGAGGGAGGAGAGAAAGGGAAAGGAGGGAGGAGAGTGGAGAGGAGGAAGAGAAAGGAGGGAGGAGAGAGGGTGAGAGAGGAGAGAGGAGAGAGGAGAGAGGAGTGAGGAGGGAAAGGAAGGAGGAGAGAGGAGAGAGGAGAGAAAGGAAGGAGGAGAGAGGAGAGAGAAGAGAAAGGAGGGAGGAGAGAGGAGAGAGGAGAGAAAGGAGAGAGGAGAGAGAAGAGAAAGGAGGGAGGAGAGAGGAGAGGAGAGAAAGGAGGGAGGAGAGAGGAGAGATCCATGAGAATTGGCAACACAGGAGAGAGTGACCAGCAGTGTGTATGTGTGTGTGTGTGTGGTGCAGGTGTGTGTACGTGTGTGGTGCAGTTGTCTATGTGTGTGTGTGTGGTGCAGGTGTGTGTGTGTGTGTGTGTGGTGCAGGTGTGTGTATGTGTGTGGTGCAGGTGTGTATGTGTGTGTGTGTGTGGTGCAGGTGTGTGTATGTGTGTGGTGCAGGTGTGTATGTGTGTGTGTGTGTGGTGCAGGTGTGTGTATGTGTGTGGTGCAGGTGTGTGTATGTGTGTGGTGCAGGTGTGTATGTGTGTGTGTGTGTGGTGCAGGTGTGTGTATGTGTTTGTGTGTGTGTGTGTGTGGTGCAGGTGTGTGTGTGGTGCAGGTGTGTGTATGTGTTTGTGTGTGTATGTGTGTGGTGCAGGTGTGTGTACGTGTGTGGTACAAGTGTGTATGTGTGTGTGTGTGGTGCAGGTGTGTGTGTGCGTGTGGTGCAGGTGTGTATCTCAGGCGGAGATCGAGGCAAACCCAAACAGCGCCCTCTGCTGGACACTAAGGGCCTGTAAAACTGTGTCTGGTTAAAGCTGAGACCTGAGGAACTATGTGAGACATACCATCAAACACATGTATTCCTGGTCCCTGTCACACACATGTATTCCTGGTCTCTCTCACACACATGTATTCCTGGTCTCTGTCACACACATGTATTCCTGGTCTCTGTCACACACATGTATTCCTGGTCTCTGTCACACACATGTATTCCTGGTCTCTGTCACACACATGTATTCCTGGTCTCTGTCACACACATGTATTCCTGGTCTCTGTCACACACATGTATTCCTGGTCCCTGTCACACACATGTATTCCTGGTCTCTGTCACACACATGTATTCCTGGTCTCTGTCACACACATGTATTCCTGGTCCCTGTCACACACATGTATTCCTGGTCTCTGTCACACACATGTATTCCTGGTCTCTGTCACACACATGTATTCCTGGTCTCTGTCACACACATGTATTCCTGGTCTCTGTCACACACATGTATTCCTGGTCTCTGTCACACACATGTATTCCTGGTCTCTGTCACACACATGTATTCCTGGTCCCTGTCACACACATGTATTCCTGGTCTCTGTCACACACATGTATTCCTGGTCCCTGTCACACACATGTATTCCTGGTCTCTGTCACACACATGTATTCCTGGTCTCTGTCACACACATGTATTCCTGGTCTCTGTCACACACATGTATTCCTGGTCTCTGTCACACACATGTATTCCTGGTCTCTGTCACACACATGTATTCCTGGTCTCTGTCACACACATGTATTCCTGGTCTCTGTCACACACCAGGAACACACATGTATTCCTGGTCCCTGTCACACACATGTATTCCTGGTCCCTGTCACACACATGTATTCCTGGTCTCTGTCACACACATGTATTCCTGGTCCCTGTCACACACATGTATTCCTGGTCTCTGTCAGACACATGTATTCCTGGTCCCTGTCACACACATGTATTCCTGGTCTCTGTCACACACATGTATTCCTGGTCTCTGTCACACACATGTATTCCTGGTCTCTGTCACACACATGTATTCCTGGTCCCTGTCACACACATGTATTCCTGGTCTCTGTCACACACATGTATTCCTGGTCCCTGTCACACACATGTATTCCTGGTCCCTGTCACACACATGTATTCCTGGTCTCTGTCACACACATGTATTCCTGGTCTCTGTCACACACATGTATTCCTGGTCCCTGTCACACACATGTATTCCTGGTGTCTGTCACACACATGTATTCCTGGTCTCTGTCACACACATGTATTCCTGGTCTCTGTCACACACATGTATTCCTGGTCTCTGTCACACACATGTATTCCTGGTCTCTGTCACACACATGTATTCCTGGTCTCTGTCACACACTTGTATTCCTGGTCTCTGTCACACACATGTATTCCTGGTCTCTGTCACACACATGTATTCCTGGTCTCTGTCACACACATGTATTCCTGGTCTCTATCACACACATGTATTCCTGGTCCCTGTGACACACATGTATTCCTGGTCTCTGTCACACACATGTATTCCTGGTCTCTGTCACACACATGTATTCCTGGTCTCTGTCACACACATGTATTCCTGGTCTCTCTCACACACATGTATTCCTGGTCTCTGTCACACACATGTATTCCTGGTCCCTGTCACACACATGTATTCCTGGTCTCTCTCACACACATGTATTCCTGGTCTCTGTCACACACATGTATTCCTGGTCTCTGTCACACACATGTATTCCTGGTCTCTGTCACACACATGTATTCCTGGTCTCTGTCACACACATGTATTCCTGGTCTCTATCACACACATGTATTCCTGGTCTCTGTCACACACATGTATTCCTGGTCTCTATCACACACATGTATTCCTGGTCTCTGTCACACACATGTATTCCTGGTCTCTGTCACACACATGTATTCCTGGTCTCTCTCACACACATGTATTCCTGGTCCCTGTCACACACATGTATTCCTGGTCTCTCTCACGCACATGTATTCCTGGTCTCTGTCACACACATGTATTCCTGGTCTCTGTCACACACATGTATTCCTGGTCTCTGTCACACACATGTATTCCTGGTCTCTGTCACACACATGTATTCCTGGTCTCTCTCACACACATGTATTCCTGGTCTCTCTCACACACATGTATTCCTGGTCCCTGTCACACACATGTATTCCTGGTCCCTGTCACACACATGTATTCCTGGTCCCTGTCACACACATGTATTCCTGGTCCCTGTCACACACATGTATTCCTGGTCCCTGTCACACACATGTATTCCTGGTCCCTGTCACACACATGTATTCCTGGTCTCTGTCACACACATGTATTCCTGGTCCCTGTCACACACATGTATTCCTGGTCTCTGTCACACACATGTATTCCTGGTCTCTGTCACACACATGTATTCCTGGTCTCTGTCACACACATGTATTCCTGGTCTCTGTCACACACATGTATTCCTGGTCTCTGTCACACACATGTATTCCTGGTCCTGTCACACACATGTATTCCTGTGTCTGTCACACACATGTATTCCTGGTCTCTGTCACACACATGTATTCCTGGTCCCTGTCACACACATGTATTCCTGGTCTCTGTCACACACATGTATTCCTGGTCTCTGTCACACACATGTATTCCTGGTCTCTGTCACACACATGTATTCCTGGTCCCTGTCACACACATGTATTCCTGGTCTCTGTCACACACATGTATTCCTGGTCTCTGTCACACACATGTATTCCTGGTCTCTGTCACACACATGTATTCCTGGTCTCTGTCACACACATGTATTCCTGGTCTCTGTCACACACATGTATTCCTGGTCTCTGTCACACACATGTATTCCTGGTCTCTGTCACACACCAGGAACACACATGTATTCCTGGTCCCTGTCACACACATGTATTCCTGGTCCCTGTCACACACATGTATTCCTGGTCTCTGTCACACACATGTATTCCTGGTCCCTGTCACACACATGTATTCCTGGTCTCTGTCAGACACATGTATTCCTGGTCCCTGTCACACACATGTATTCCTGGTCTCTGTCACACACATGTATTCCTGGTCTCTGTCACACACATGTATTCCTGGTCTCTGTCACACACATGTATTCCTGGTCCCTGTCACACACATGTATTCCTGGTCTCTGTCACACACATGTATTCCTGGTCCCTGTCACACACATGTATTCCTGGTCCCTGTCACACACATGTATTCCTGGTCTCTGTCACACACATGTATTCCTGGTCTCTGTCACACACATGTATTCCTGGTCCCTGTCACACACATGTATTCCTGGTGTCTGTCACACACATGTATTCCTGGTCTCTGTCACACACATGTATTCCTGGTCTCTGTCACACACATGTATTCCTGGTCTCTGTCACACACATGTATTCCTGGTCTCTGTCACACACATGTATTCCTGGTCTCTGTCACACACTTGTATTCCTGGTCTCTGTCACACACATGTATTCCTGGTCTCTGTCACACACATGTATTCCTGGTCTCTGTCACACACATGTATTCCTGGTCTCTATCACACACATGTATTCCTGGTCCCTGTGACACACATGTATTCCTGGTCTCTGTCACACACATGTATTCCTGGTCTCTGTCACACACATGTATTCCTGGTCTCTGTCACACACATGTATTCCTGGTCTCTCTCACACACATGTATTCCTGGTCTCTGTCACACACATGTATTCCTGGTCCCTGTCACACACATGTATTCCTGGTCTCTCTCACACACATGTATTCCTGGTCTCTGTCACACACATGTATTCCTGGTCTCTGTCACACACATGTATTCCTGGTCTCTGTCACACACATGTATTCCTGGTCTCTGTCACACACATGTATTCCTGGTCTCTATCACACACATGTATTCCTGGTCTCTGTCACACACATGTATTCCTGGTC
>OZ035830.1:40867718-40935218 GCA_964034765.1 Knipowitschia caucasica | reverse complement strand
AAAATAGACGTCAACATTATCCCGGCACGACCTTGAGACGCCGCCATAAATCAACCGTGAACACAGAAGGCTCTCCCCGTTACTCTGCGAGGCCTGGATTTGCATATCAAAGCCGCGGCTCGTCTGATCAGCGCGGGAAGCTAACACGCCTGATCAGCGCAGGAAGCTAACCCGATCGGACGCACGCTCCTGTCGGACCTTCTGCTGTCATCAATCACTGCCACGTTTGCCCGGGCTCCCCAGGCTCAGAGGGAGAGCAGGGGGAGGGTCCCTCGAGGCCATGTACAGTCAGATGCTAAAGAGCGCGGTTTAAACGGTCGAAAATGGAAGAAAATGGCTGAAGGTTAAGCCCCGCCCACTGAAGGTTAAGCCCCGCCCACTGAAGGTTAAGGCTCGCCCACTGAAGGTTAAGGCCCGCCCACTGAAGGTTAAGGCCCGCCCACTGAAGGTTAAGGCCCGCCCACTGAAGGTTAAGCCCCGCCCACTGAAGGTTAAGGCCTGCCCACTGAAGGTTAAGGCCCACCCACTGAAGATTAAGGCCCGCCCACTGAAGGTTAAGGCCCGCCCACTGAAGATTAAGGCCCGCCCACTGAAGGTTAAGCCCCGCCCACTGAAGGTTAAGGCCCGCCCACTGAAGGTTAAGGCCCGCCCACTGAAGATTAAGGCCTGCCCACTGAAGGTTAAGGCCCGCCCACTGAAGGTTAAGGCCCGCCCACTGAAGGTTAAGGCCCGCCCGCTGAAGGTTAAGGCCCGCTCACTGAAGGTTAAGGCCCGCCCACTGAAGGTTAAGGTCCGCTCACTGAAGGTTAAGGCCCGCCCACTGAAGGTTAAGCCCCGCCCACTGAAGGTTAAGCCCCGCCCGCTGAAGGTTAAGGCCTGGCCACTGAAGGTTAAGGCCCGCTCACTGAAGGTTAAGGCCCGCCCACTGAAGGTTAAGACCCGCCCACTGAAGGTTAAGGCCCGCCCGCTGAAGGTTAAGGCCTGGCCACTGAAGGTTAAGGCCCGCCCACTGAAGGTTAAGGCCCGCCCACTGAAGGTTAAGCCCCGCCCACTGAAGGTTAAGGCCTGGCCACTGAAGGTTAAGGCCCGCTCACTGAAGGTTAAGGCCCGCCCACTGAAGGTTAAGCCCCGCTCACTGAAGGTTAAGGCCCGCCCACTGAAGGTTAAGGCCCGCCCACTGAAGGTTAAGGCCCGCCCGCTGAAGGTTTAGGCCCGCTCACTGAAGGTTAAGGCCCGCCCACTGAAGGTTAAGCCCCGCCCACTGGAGGTTAAGGCCCGCCCACTGAAGGTTAAGGCCCGCCCACTCCCCGTACAAAGAGAGTTTTTATACAAATTCATCAAGGTTTCTGCGATAGAGGTCTGTATGCCGTGTAAAAGTCAGACTGAACAGTATATAGATGGACGATGCTAACTTGCTAGCTCAATGGAGCCCAATAGGGACGTGCTCATGGATGAAGTTTTACCATGTGGTCTCTCCCTATGGTCCAATACCATGTGGTCTCTCCCTATGGACAAACACCATGTGGTCTCTCCCTATGGTCCAACACCATGTGGTCTCTCCCTATGGTCCAACACCATGTGGTCTCTCCCTATGGTCCAACACCATGTGGTCTCTCCCTATGGTCCAACGCCATGTGGTCTCTCCCTATGGTCCAATACCATGTGGTCTCTCCCTATGGTCCAACACCATGTGGTCTCTCCCTATGGTCCAACACCATGTGGTCTCTCCCTATGGTCCAACGCCATGTGGTCTCTCCCTATGGTCCAATACCATGTGGTCTCTCCCTATGGTCCAATACCATGTGGTCTCTCTCTATGGTCCAATACCAATGAGGAGCACAGGGACTTGCCTCCTGCCAGGACTCTGAGGAGCACAGGGACTGGCCTCCTGCTGGGACTCTGAGGAGCACAGGGACAGGCCTCCTGCTGGGACTCTGAGGAGCACAGGGACGGGCCTCCTGCTGGGACTCTGAGGAGCACAGGGACGGGCCTCCTGCTGGGACTCTGAGGAGCACAGGGACTGGTCTCCTGCTGGGACTCTGAGGAGCACAGGGACTGGCCTCCTGCTGGGACTCTGAGGAGCACAGGGACGGGCCTCCTGCAGGGACTCTGAGGAGCACAGGGACTGGCCTCCTGCTGGTCCCAGAGTCAGGATTCACGCTGAAATCCAGACCTGAAAATGTTCTTCAGACTCTTCTGACTAATTTAATTTTTCTCCGTCTCGTGCCTTCTCTCTCTCTCTCTCTCTCTCTCTCTCTCTCTCTCTCTCTCTCTCTCTCTCTCTCTCTCTCTCTCTCTCTCTCTCTCTCTCTCTCTCTCTCTCTCTCTCTCTCTCTCTCTCTCTCTCTCTCTCTCTCTCTCTCTCTCTCTCTTTCCAAGATGGCCGCCCGGGCGTATTGACCCGTACCTGACTCTCTCTCTGCGTTCACATAAATCTCTCAGACGGATGTGAGCGTGGAGACAGGAGCTGCTCCAGGTGCCGCGGGCCGATCCTCTCTGCTCCGTCTTCTCTCACACATTTGCATTTTAACGGCGTGTGCGGAGCCGCTGGACTTTCTCTTTTACGGAGGAGGGGCCCGAGAGCCTGAAACACACTCAGGACTTTAGGAGCCGTGCTTTAGAGATTCTCTGAGTTTTACTGATTCAAAAGGAGCAGAGACCAGTTTTTATAAATATTTACAAATGTTTAGGCGCCAGATGTTTTTCCCGAAGCTAAACGTTGACATCTTACCCTAACTTCTTAATAAAAGTCAGAAGAGATACAGGCGTTATGTAAATTAGAGAAATGATAAGGATGACCCAAAGTTGAATTAGCTGTAACCATCTAATTTGCATATCATGACATCATATGGGCGTGGCAATCGTGGACACTCAAGGGTCTGGGAAATGTAGTAAAACACTGCAAATGAATGTGTGGCGGGAGTTTGAAGGAATGTTGACACAATTGGCACTTTTTAACAGACCGCATTTTGTCGATTGTGGAGTTAAGTCAACCGTGGCGCCCACAGGGTCAACCGTGGCGCCCACAGGGTCAACCGTGGCTCACACAGGGTCAACCGTGGCTCACACAGGGTCAAATGTGGAGAGTCCTGGATCATCTCTGTCCTTAGACTCTCTCCTGCTTCGGCAAAAAACAACTCATACAAACACTGTGGGAAAGACCGCTCCCAGGTCCAGGTCTAGGCCCAGGTCCAGGTCCAGGTCCAGGTCCAGGTCTAGGTCCAGGTCCAGGCCCAGGTCCAGGTCCAGGTCCAGGCCCAGGTCCAGGTCCAGGTCCAGGTCCAGGTCCAGGTCTAGGCCCAGGTCCAGGTCCAGGTCCAGGTCCAGGTCCAGGTCTAGGCCCAGGTCCAGGTCCAGGTCCAGATCCAGGTCTAGGCCCAGGTCCAGGTCTAGGCCCAGGTCCAGGTCCAGGTCCAGGTCCAGGTCTAGGTACAGGTCCAGGTCTAGGCCCAGGTCCAGGTCCAGGTCCAGGTCTAGGTACAGGTCCAGGTCTAGGCCCAGGCCCAGGTCCAGGTCCAGGTCCAGGTCTAGGTACAGGTCCAGGTCTAGGCCCAGGTCCAGCTCTAGGTACAGGTCCAGGTCCAAGTCCAGGTCTAGGTACAGGTCCAGGTCTAGGCCCAGGTCCAGGTCCAGGTCCATGTCCAGATCCAGGTCCAGGTCAAGGCCCAGGTCCAGGTCCAGGTCCATGTCCAGGTCCAGGTCCAGGTCCAGGTCCAGGACTCAGGCTGTAGAACGAGAACCAAGGCCACGCCATGATCTGTTTGGTATGAACCCTGAGGAGATTTTCTAGTCATGTTGGAGGAGACCATGAAGACCCAGGACATGTTGGAGGAGACCATGAAGACCCAGGACATGTTGGAGGAGACCATGAAGACCCAGGACATGTTGGAGGAGACCATGAAGACCCAGGTCATGTTGGAGGAGACCATGAAGACCCAGGACATGTTGGAGGAGACCATGAAGACCCAGGACATGTTGGAGGAGACCATGAAGACCCAGGTCATGTTGGAGGAGACCATGAAGACCCAGGTCATGTTGGAGGAGACCATGAAGACCCAGGACATGTTGTGAGGAGACCATGAAGACCCAGGTCATGTTGGAGGAGACCATGAAGACCCAGGACATGTTGGAGGAGACCATGAAGACCCAGGACATGTTGGAGGAGACCATGAAGACCCAGGACATGTTGGAGGAGACCACGAAGACCCAGGACATGTTGGAGGAGACCATGAAGAGCCAGGACATGTTGGAGGAGACCATGAAGACCCAGGTCATGTTGGAGGAGACCATGAAGAGCCAGGACATGTTGGAGGAGACCATGAAGACCCAGGACATGTTGGAGGAGACCATGAAGACCCAGGTCATGTTGGAGGAGACCATGAAGACCCAGGTCATGTTGGAGGAGACCATGAAGACCCAGGTCATGTTGGAGGCGACCATGAAGCCCCAGGTCATGTTGGAGGAGACCATGAAGACCCAGGGCATGTTGGAGGAGACCATGAAGACCCAGGTCAAGTTGGAGGAGACCATGAAGACCCAGGTCATGTTGGAGGAGACCATGAAGACCCAGGACATGTTATGAGGAGACCATGAAGACCCAGGACATGTTGGAGGAGACCATGAAGACCCAGGACATGTTATGAGGAGACCATGAAGACCCAGGTCATGTTGGAGGAGACCATGAAGACCCGGGACATGTTGGAGGAGACCATGAAGACCCGGGACATGTTGGAGGAGACCATGAAGCCCCAGGACATGTTGGAGGAGACCATGAAGACCCAGGACATGTTGTGAGGAGACCATGAAGACCCAGGTCATGTTGGAGGAGACCATGAAGACCCAGGTCATGTTGGAGGAGACCATGAAGCCCCAGGTCATGTTGGAGGAGACCATGAAGACCCAGGGCATGTTGGAGGAGACCATGAAGACCCAGGTCATGTTGGAGGAGACCATGAAGACCCAGGACATGTTCTGAGGAGACCATGAAGACCCAGGTCATGTTGGAGGAGACCATGAAGACCCAGGACATGTTGGAGGAGACCATGAAGACCCAGGACATGTTGGAGGAGACCATGAAGACCCAGGTCATGTTGGAGGAGACCATGAAGAGCCAGGACATGTTGGAGGAGAACATGAAGACCCAGGACATGTTGGAGGAGACCATGAAGACCCAGGTCATGTTGGAGGAGACCATGAAGACCCAGGTCATGTTGGAGGAGACCATGAAGACCCAGGTCATGTTGGAGGAGACCATGAAGACCCAGGTCATGTTGGAGGAGCCATGAAGACCCAGGACATGTTCTGAGGAGACCATGAAGACCCAGGTCATGTTGGAGGAGACCATGAAGACCCAGGTCATGTTGGAGGAGACCATGAAGACCCAGGTCATGTTGGAGGAGACCATGAAGACCCAGGACATGTTCTGAGGAGACCATGAAGACCCAGGTCATGTTGGAGGAGACCATGAAGACCCAGGTCATGTTGGAGGAGACCATGAAGACCCAGGACATGTTCTGAGGAGACCATGAAGACCCAGGTCATGTTGGAGGAGACCATGAAGACCCAGGTCATGTTGGAGGAGACCATGAAGACCCAGGTCATGTTGGAGGAGACCATGAAGACCCAGGTCATGTTGGAGGAGACCATGAAGACCCAGGACATGTTCTGAGGAGACCATGAAGACCCAGGTCATGTTGGAGGAGACCATGAAGACCCAGGACATGTTCTGAGGAGACCATGAAGACCCAGGTCATGTTGGAGGAGACCATGAAGCCCCAGGTCATGTTGGAGGAGACCATGAAGACCCAGGTAATGTTGGAGGAGACCATGAAGACCCAGGACATGTTCTGAGGAGACCATGAAGACCCAGGACATGTTCTGAGGATACCATGAAGACCCAGGACATGTTGGAGGAGACCATGAAGCCCCAGGACATGTTGGAGGAGACCATGAAGACCCAGGACATGTTGGAGGAGACCATGAAGACCCAGGACATGTTGGAGGAGACCATGAAGCCCCAGGTCATGTTGTGAGGAGACCATAAAGACCCAGGTCATGTTGGAGGGGACCATGAAGACCCAGGTCATGTTGGAGGAGACCATGAAGACCCAGGTCATGTTGGAGGAGACCATGAAGACCCAGGTCATGTTGGAGGAGACCATGAAGACCCAGGACATGTTCTGAGGAGACCATGAAGACCCAGGTCATGTTGGAGGAGACCATGAAGACCCAGGACATGTTCTGAGGAGACCATGAAGACCCAGGTCATGTTGGAGGAGACCATAAAGACCCAGGTCATGTTGGAGGAGACCATGAAGACCCAGGTCATGTTGGAGGAGACCATGAAGACCCAGGTCATGTTGGAGGAGACCATGAAGACCCAGGTCATGTTGGAGGAGACCATGAAGACCCAGGACATGTTCTGAGGAGACCATGAAGACCCAGGTCATGTTGGAGGAGACCATGAAGACCCAGGACATGTTCTGAGGAGACCATGAAGACCCAGGTCATGTTGGAGGAGACCATGAAGCCCCAGGTCATGTTGGAGGAGACCATGAAGACCCAGGTAATGTTGGAGGAGACCATGAAGACCCAGGACATGTTCTGAGGAGACCATGAAGACCCAGGACATGTTCTGAGGATACCATGAAGACCCAGGACATGTTGGAGGAGACCATGAAGCCCCAGGACATGTTGGAGGAGACCATGAAGACCCAGGACATGTTGGAGGAGACCATGAAGACCCAGGACATGTTGGAGGAGACCATGAAGCCCCAGGTCATGTTGTGAGGAGACCATAAAGACCCAGGTCATGTTGGAGGGGACCATGAAGACCCAGGACATGTTGTGAGGAGACCATGAAGACCCAGGACATGTTGGAGGAGACCATGAAGCCCCAGGTCATGTTGGCGGAGACCATGAAGCCACAGGTCATGTTGGAGGAGACCATGAAGCCCCAGGTCATGTTGGAGGAGACCATGAAGCCCCAGGTCATGTTGGAGGAGACCATGAAGCCCCAGGACATGTTGGAGGAGACCATGAAGACCCAGGACATGTTGGCGGGACTGTGTCTGAGCTGTGTACCGCCGTGTTCCGTTGTGTACCTTTGTGTACCGCTGTGTCTCTGCTCCTGACCCACCCCAGACTGTGACACTCAATAAAGTTTGGATTCAAAGTTGTGTTGCAGCGATTGTTGTGTCGACTGGAACCAGGAAGTGTAAAAAGTGATGCAAAATGTCAAAATGTGTCTCAGTTTGAGCAAATTCAATCTGAGCCTTAAAAATTGCCAAAAGAATACAAAAAATGATCTTGTTAGAAAAAAACACAAGAAATGTCTCACTGTCTTGTTTTAACTCAGTCAGAATGTGCTCAAATTAAGATAAAACAAATTGATTCAAGTATTTATGAGCTCATATGTTTTCATTTTTTGCAGTGTACGACCACATTAGTCCAGTTCTCAGGTCTCTGCTTCCAGTGGATCAGAGGAGCACAGGGACCGGCCTCCTGCTGGGACTCTGAGGAGCACAGGGACCGGCCTCCTGCTGGGACTCTGAGGAGCACAGGGACCGGCCTCCTGCTGGGACTCTGAGGAGCACAGGGACCGGCCTCCTGCTGGGACTCTGAGGAGCACAGGGACTGGCCTCCTGCTGGGACTCTGAGGAGCACAGGGACTGGCCTCCTGCTGGGACTCTGAGGAGCACAGGGACCGGCCTCCTGCTGGGACTCTGAGGAGCACAGGGACTGGCCTCCTGCTGGGACTCTGAGGAGCACAGGGACCGGCCTCCTGCTGGGACTCTGAGGAGCACAGGGACCGGCCTCCTGCTGGGACTCTGAGGAGCACAGGGACTGGCCTCCTGCTGGGACTCTGAGGAGCACAGGGACTGGCCTCCTGCTGGGACTCTGAGGAGCACAGGGACCGGCCTCCTGCTGGGACTCTGAGGAGCACAGGGACTGGCCTCCTGCTCTGAGAAGCACAGGGACCGGCCTCCTTCTCTGAGGAGCACAGGGACCGGCCTCCTTCTCTGAGGAGCACAGGGACCGGCCTCCTTCTCTGAGGAGCACAGGGACCGGCCTCCTGCTGGGACTCTGAGGAGCACAGGGACCGGCCTCCTTCTCTGAGGAGCACAGGGACCGGCCTCCTGCTGGGACTCTGAGGAGCACAGGGACCGGCCTCCTGCTGGGACTCTGAGGAGCACAGGGACTGGCCTCCTGCTCTGAGGAGCACAGGGACTGGCCTCCTGCTCTGAGGAGCACAGGGACTGGCCTCCTGCTCTGAGGAGCACAGGGACCGGCCTCCTGCTGGGACTCTGAGGAGTCTCTCTGAGTTTTGTGTGACTTTAATGTTTTAATTGTGATTCTGGTGTTTGTTTTGTGTGAAGCGCTTTGTGTTGCCCTGTGTATGAAAGGCGCTCTACAAATAAACTTGATTGATTGATAATTATTAACAAAAGTGATACATTTTGACCACTTTCACAGCACTTGAAACTAAATAAAATGAAGATGAAGAGGGGAAATGTCAGTGTTGCATCGTTACAGAACAGTAGGAGAGAAATGAACAATAACTCTTCTTTCTCTAGCTTTAGCATCATAAAGAAACTAATCTAAAACCTCCAACGTTAGCATCATAAAGAAGCTAATCTAAAACCTCCAACGTTAGCATCATAAAGAAGCTAATCTAAAACCTCCAACGTTAGCATCATAAAGAAGCTAATCCAAAACCTCCAACGTTAGCATCATAAAGAAGCTAATCTAAAACCTCCAACGTTAGCATCATAAAGAAGCTAATCTAAAACCTCCAACGTTAGCATCATAAAGAATCAGGGTGAGGCTTTAGGACCTTGAGCAGCTTCATCAGTCCCTCGAGCTGCACCATGAGCTCTCTGCGACTCTCCTGCAGCGTGGACATCCTCTGCTCCAGCTCGTCCTTCCTCTGTCTGCAACACACATCAGAGCATTCAACACACACACATCAGGATCAGAGCATTCATCACACACACATCAGAGCATTCAACACACACACATCAGGATCAGAGCATTCAACACACACACATCAGAGCATTCAACACACACACATCAGGATCAGAGCATTCAACACACACACATCAGAGCATTCAACACACACACATCAGAGCATTCAACACACACATCAGGTCTCAGGATCAGAGCATTCATCACACACACATCAGGATCAGAGCATTCAACACACACACATCAGGATCAGAGCATTCAACACACACACATCAGGATCAGAGCATTCATCACACACACATCAGGTCTCAGGATCAGAGCATTCATCACACACACATCAGGTCTCAGGATCAGAGCATTCAACACACACACATCAGGTCCCAGGATTAGAGCATTCATCACACACACATCAGGTCTCAGGATCAGAGCATTCATCACACACACATCAGGTCTCAGGATCAGAGCATTCATCACACACACATCAGGTCTCAGGATCAGAGCATTCATCACACACACATCAGGTCTCAGGATCAGAGCATTCAACACACACACATCAGGTCCCAGGATTAGAGCATTCATCACACACACATCAGGTCTCAGGATCAGAGCATTCATCACACACACATCAGGTCTCAGGATCAGAGCATTCATCACACACACATCAGGTCTCAGGATCAGAGCATTCAACACACACACATCAGGTTTCAGGATCAGAGCATTCAACACACACACACACACATCAGGTCTCAGGATCAGAGCATTCATCACACACACATCAGGATCAGAGCATTCATCACACACACATCAGGTCTCAGGATCAGAGCACTCAACACACACACATCAGGTCTCAGGATCAGAGCATTCAACACACACACATCAGGTCTCAGGATCAGAGCATTCATCACACACACATCAGGTCTCAGGATCAGAGCATTCAACACACACACATCAGGTCTCAGGATCAGAGCATTCAACACACACACATCAGGTCTCAGGATCAGAGCATTCAACACACACACATCAGGTCTCAGGATCAGAGCATTCATCACACACACATCAGGTCTCAGGATCAGAGCATTCAACACACACACATCAGGATCAGAGCATTCATCACACACACATCAGGTCTCAGGATCAGAGCATTCAACACACACACATCAGGTCTCAGGATCAGAGCATTCATCACACACACATCAGGTCTCAGGATCAGAGCATTCATCACACACACATCAGGTCTCAGGATCAGAGCATTCATCACACACACATCAGGTCTCAGGATCAGAGCATTCAACACACACACATCAGGTCTCAGGATCAGAGCATTCATCACACACACATCAGGTCTCAGGATCAGAGCATTCATCACACACACATCAGGTCTCAGGATCAGAGCATTCATCACACACACATCAGGTCTCAGGATCAGAGCATTCATCCATATATGTTTGTGTAATAACTGCATGTACCAGTCCTGTACCGGTGAGCTCCAACACAGACCTTTCCCTTGAACCTGGTCTCTCTCTCTCTCTGGTCTCTCTCTCTGGTCTCTCTCTGGTCTCTCTCTCTGGTCTCGCTCTCTGGTCTCGCTCTCTGGTCTCTCTGGTCTCTCTCTCTGGTCTCTCTCTGGTCTCTCTCTCTGGTCCCTCTCTCTGGTCCCTCTCTCTGGTCCCTCTCTCTGGTCCCTCTCTCTGGTCCCTCTCTCTGGTCCCTCTCTCTGGTCCCTCTCTCTGGTCCCTCTCTCTGGTCCCTCTCTCTGGTCTCTCTCTCTGGTCTCTCTCTCTGGTCTCTCTCTGGTCTCTCTCTCTGGTCTCTCTCTGGTCTCTCTCTCTGGTCTCTCTCTCTGGTCTCTCTCTCTGGTCTCTCTCTGGTCTCTCTCTCTGGTCTCTCTCTCTGGTCTCTCTCTCTGGTCTCTCTCTCTGGTCTCTCTCTGGTCTCTCTGGTCTCTCTCTGGTCTCTCTCTCTGGTCTCTCTCTCTGGTCTCTCTCTCTCTCTCTTGTCTCTCTCTCTGGTCTCTCTCTCTGGTCTCTCTCTCTGGTCTCTCTCTGGTCTCTCTCTCTGGTCTCTCTCTCTGGTCTCTCTCTGGTCTCTCTCTCTGGTCTCTCTCTCTGGTCTCTCTCTCTGGTCTCTCTCTGGTCTCTCTCTCTGGTCTCTCTCTCTGGTCTCTCTCTCTGGTCTCTCTCTGGTCTCTCTCTCTGGTCTCTCTCTGGTCTCTCTCTCTGGTCTCTCTCTCTGGTCTCTCTCTCTGGTCTCTCTCTCTGGTCTCTCTCTCTGGTCTCTCTCTCTGGTCTCTCTCTCTGGTCTCTCCTCTGAACTGAACGTTTCCCGCCAAAATCTCAGACGAAGCACGACTGAAAACACTGTTGCATCAACGGCAAAACTCTGGATCAAATGTGAACGTGAGAGTCAGCGCCAGGATCGATACTGCCCTTTAAGGACATTTAAGGACATTTAAGGACGTTTAAGGACGTTTAAGGACGTTTATTGGACCAATGGCTTCGATGTGTTTTTATTATTGCATTTCCTGATCTGTGTGATTCTCTGATCTGCTTTTGAGGAACTTTATGAAGTCCTCGGAGACGACCTGTGATTCAGGTCGATACAAAACACATCGAGTTGAATGAACCTCACACCACTCTCTGTATGTTTACACCTTTAAAGGAATAGGAGTCAATAACAATAGAGAAGTGCAACTCTGACATTAGAGCTCAGTTAGAGCTCAGATAGAGCTCAGTTAGAGCTCAGTTAGAGCTCAGATAGAGCTCAGAAAGAGCTCAGATAGAGCTCAGTTAGAGCTCAGTTAGAGCTCAGTTAGAGTTCAGTTAGAGTTCAGATAGAGCTCAGTTAGAGCTCAGTTAGAGCTCAGAAAGAGCTCAGATAGAGCTCAGTTAGAGCTCAGATAGAGCTCAGATAGAGCTCAGTTAGAGCTCAGTTAGAGCTCAGTTAGAGCTCAGATAGAGCTCAGATAGAGCTCAGTTAGAGCTCAGTTAGAGCTCAGTTAGAGCTCAGATAGAGCTCAGATAGAGCTCAGATAGAGCTCAGTTAGAGCTCAGTTAGAGCTCAGAAAGAGCTCAGATAGAGCTCAGTTAGAGCTCAGTTAGAGCATGTTTTATCCATTATTACAGCGGTCCCTCCTTTATCGCAGGGTTATGTTCTGTAAATAATAACAGGCTAAATCCATGTCCATAATCACTCTCTGCTGTTCACATAAACGCATTGAAGGAGGAATGTGTGTATTACACATGCATTGGCTGCAGAGTTCAAAGCAATGAACATACATTTGTGTTACTTTCTTACTCTCAAACATGTTTTCCCACATTATATTCAGCGGTTCTGGTCCACATTAAGCTGAAATATGGCCCGGCCCTGGTCACCTGAGATGGCGCAGCTCGGCCAGCAGGGTGGGGTTGGTGGTGGCCTTGTCAGGACTGGCCTGGCACGCGGCGTCATGCTCCACACGCAGACGCCTGATCTCACACAGAATCTCTCTACGACACAAAAACAACAACTTTAACAACAACAAGCAGAAAAGAAAACAGGACTGTATCTTAAAGGAGACATAAACATGTAGCTCCGCCCCCTCTGCCTAAATGCTCCCGTGCCATTCTGCTTTCAAGTGTTATAGGCAACTCGAAAGTTACCAATTCCTATTTATTTGGATCAATAATAATGATTGGATATAAAAACAGAGTGTAGACAGCCAAATAAACTGATTTAAAATCCATTTATGGCACAGAAGCTTTACGTAGAGTTCTTAGAGTTTCCCAGATCAGTCCTGTCAGAGGATGAGTTTATCACCGACCTCACACTCAAAGAAGATTTCCCAAGAATAAGTCTTTCCAATCGCAGGAGTTTGCAGCTGGTCATTTTAGAATTTGGGAAAAAAAGGCAGAGTAAAAGGGAACTCTGTGTGTGTTGGATGAACGGGAACAGCCCAGACGGAAAAAAACACCTCCCTCTAGTGGTAGCGTCAGGACTTACAGGCGGACAGCTTTGTAAACCCTTTACAGTTGTTAAACCATATATTTCTACTTAAGATAAAAGTTCACATTCTAAAAACATAAAAGACTAGTTTAATTATATTTCTGGCTTAAAATAATGTAGAATATTAATGCTTTAACGTATAAACAAGTCAATAAATGCAGATATGAAACAAACCTGTTCTTGTTTTCCAGCTGGGCGATCAGCTCCCTCTTCTGCTTGTTAGCATCAAAGTTAATACTTCGGTTTGGAATCATCTAAGAAAGAAAATTAATATAATAAAGATCCACATTTAAAGGGCACCAACCTTTTTTGTCCCGACAGAAAGATTCTCCTAAAACATGTATCTTTCACTGGGATGTAAAGTGATTTAAGCACAAACATATTTATGTCCATCTTTAACCTTTGACCTAAACTCTCTCCACTCACTCCAGATCCTTCGGTCTCCGCCAGACGTGACGTGTAGCGAGCGATCAGCGCGTGCTCCTGGTCCTGTCGGCCTGCGCTGCCCACACTGAAGCACACACAGTACTTACAATATCTCAATAATACATTTGAGTAAATACTAAGTGGAGACTCACGTTGGGCTGCCCTGGAGCCTGTTCACATAAGCAGCGATAAGTGCGTGTTCCACGTTCATTCTCTGAGCTGCAGACAAACTGAGGCACATCATCATAAACCACTTTAACCACTTTAACCACTCACATTATGTCTATTCAGGCGTCAGACACATTCTGTAAACTGGCTCGTCCTGAGACTGGTACGACCAGGCTAAAACTGAGTGTGACATAAACGGTGTCCATATGGTCTGTGGTTGTAACGTAGCAAATACTTGAATGTAGTCTGTATATTATTGTTATATTGTTTAAAGCTCAGTGTATTATTACCTTTTTGATGACTCCGGCAGCACCGGGGACAGCATCAGTTCTTCACCCTCGCTCCCGATTGGTCGAGTCGGTCTAACATTAAAAACATATAGTTTTGCATAAGACACAAAGAAACCACCAAACTCTGACTGTGCAGTCTGTAGTCTGACCCAAGTCAGTATCTCTGTGTCAGTGGGAGGCCGTAGAACATGAAGCTGCGACTACACTGTATAAAACTACACTGTATAAAACTACACTGTATAAAACTACACTGTATACAACTACACTGTATACAACTACACTGTATAAAACTACACTGTATAAAACTACACTGTATAAAACTACACTGTATAAAACTACACTGTATAAAACTACACTGTATACAACTACACTGTATACAACTACACTGTATAAAACTACACTGTATACAACTACACTGTATACAACTACACTGTATAAAACTACACTGTATAAAACTACACTGTATAAAACTACACTGTATAAAACTACACTGTATAAAACTACACTGTATAAAACTACACTGATGCTTATTTTGTGAGAGAATACCACACACAAAGCTTCTCACTGCTAACCCACTGGTAAACAGACACAGACCCGTTATCAGGAGAATCTATAACTACAGAGGGGGCTGGAAATTGTGAAAAAACACATCTGTGCATGCGTCAGCTGCACGAGCTCCATTCATTTAAACGAGAGACTTCTAAAGCCCACAGCGACTAAACTAGACTGGTCCAGAACACTCAGCATTGACACACATGTGGAACGGAGCTTTGGCCAAGAGACAACTTTTGGACCATCCTGTAAAGACGTTTTTCCAGAGGTAAGAGATGCTATATGTTAGCATTGGCTAATTCTTATTCTTAGGGTCCACCCCCACAGGCCCGGGGTGGTTACTGCAGCATGTCAGGGTCCACCCCCACAGGCCGGGGTGGTACTGCAGCAGGGTCCACCCCCACAGGCCGGGTTGGTACTGCAGCATGTCAGGGTCCACCCCCACAGGCCGGGGTGGTACTGCAGCATGTCAGGGTCCACCCCACCGGCCGGGGTGGTACTGCAGCATGTCAGCGCACCTCATTTAGGAAAACTTTTGAGCCAGACCCGCCACACTGGTTGTAACACAAGTAAACTCAGAGTGCTAAACAAAACAATTATTGAAAACAAAAACATTACTTTAAAAAGAGTCAGGGGCACAGTGCACAGATAAACACAATGCATTTTTAACCTGGATTTAACATGCCAAAAGCATCAGAAAACATACGCAGACACGGGAGAACATGCAAACTCCACTCCCGAACCAAATTTAAACCCAGGATTTTTATGCTGAGAACGACTAACATGCTATCATGGTACATTCAGATAAATCTTTTTAGTCATTTGCAGTAAACCACTTTGGAATAAATGGGCTAAAAGTACCAGTGTTGCACCAGTTCAGATATATAAGACATACCATCAACCAATCTGTCAAAAACTGTTTCAATAGATCAGAGATAAGGAAGAGCTGATCCCGGGTCGAGTATAATGCTAAATGAGAATGACCTAAAGACATTAACATTGGTCTCTCCCTATGGTCCAGTACCATGTGGTCTCTCCCTATGTCCAATACCATGGTGATCTCTTTCCTTGGTCCAATACCATGTGACATCTTCCTATGGTCCCAATACCATGTGGTCTCTCCCTATGGTCCAATACCATGATGTCGCTCCATAGACCAATACCAGTGTCTTTGTCTATGGACCAATACCATGTGGTCTTTGTCTATGGACCAATACCATGGTCTTTTGCTAGACCAATCCATGTGGTCTCGTCTATGGGCCAATACCATGTGGTCTGGCTATGACAAATACAAGTCGGTGATTCCAATACCATGTGGTCTCTCCCTAAACCAATACCATGTGTCTCCCCTATAAACCAATACCATGTGGTCTCTGTTCTATGGTCCAATACCATTTGGTCTCTGTCTATGGTCCAATACCATGAGGTTCTCTGTCTATGGTCCAATACCATGTGGTCTCATGTCTATGGGTCCAATACCATGTGGTCTCTGTCTATGGCCAATACCATGTGGTCTCTGTCTATGTCCCAATACACATGTGGTCTCTCCTATGGTCCAACTACCATTGTGGTCTTTGTCTATGGACCAGATCCATATGGTCTCGGTCTATGGACCAATACATGGTCTGTCATGGACCAATACCATGTGGTCTCTGTCTATGGTCCAATACCATGTGTCTCTCTATGGTCCTTACCATGTGTCTCTGTCTATGGCCATACAGGTCTCTCCCTATGGTCCAATACCATGTGTCTTGTCTATGACCAATACCATGTGGTCTCTGTCTATGACCAATACCATTGGTCGTCTGTCTATGTCCAATACCATGTGGTCTCTGTCTATGGTCCAATACCATTGCTCTCTCTCGTATTGTCCAGTACCATTGGTCGCTGTCTATGATATGTGATCTTACACGATGTGGAGAGGTTGAGGTCCCGTCGGGTTCCTCCGTTACTCCGGTGTGAGGCGGCTCTCGGAGGACACGCAGCCCAGTTGTTACCGCGGTCGCGCCAAACTTCGTAAGCTGAAGATTTCTGCAAAAAACCACAAAAAGTCCAATTTGAGGAATCTTTGAATGCCGGTACAGACATGATCTTGTATCGTTTATTACTCACCTCTAGTTAGCGGTAGACGCAATGCATGGAAACATTAGAATGACATAGTGATGGGTCACTTATGACAATGGAATATCATTAAAGCTGGGTACCTAACTTTCAAGCCGCATAACAATCGATTATACAAATCCGATAGATCCTGGATGAAACTAGTTTGGCTTCATCGCTACTTTGCACGTTCATGTGTTTTTTGGTCATATATTTAGTCATAATTCTGCAGCACCCAAGCACTCCCTCACACGCTCCTTCTTGCAAAATGTAAGACCAATACGAGTTACAGGTGATGAGGAAAGTGAGGAACACCAGATTTAACAGTCGTCCGTCCTTAAATATTCATACGAGTAGATGTTCTTATCATATGATGTGGGGCTACTGGGGATAGACTAGAAATACTGAATCAACAATAATAATAATCATCTAATTTCATTAAGAGCACTGCTTAGACACTGTACTATCAACTAACCATGGTTAGCCAGGGTCACACGCCCCCTGCTGGGCGCTCACCCAGTAGGATGCTCTGTTCATCTTTGGTCTGACGGACTGTCGATCCGCTGTGGTTCCCAGCTCCAAAGGCAGTTCCTGCACAGCTGGAACCGCGGCAACGAGGCCGCATGTACCGGAACCCGACATCCCGGTACTTCGCTGAGCAGTAGAGCACTAGACCGGGTTAACACTGAGGAGAGAAGAGAGAATAGGAGAAGAGAAAAGAAGAAGAAGATTAGTAGACAGAGAGAATGAGAAGAGAGAGGAGAGATAGAGAGGAAGAGATAGAGGGAAAGAGAGGCGGGAAAAGAGAGAAGAAGAAATTGAGTATGGAAGAGTAAGAAAGGAGAAAAGAGAGAAAGAATGGGAGAGGAGGAGTGATCGAAGAAAGATGATTGTAGATAGGGAAAGACCGAAGTGAGAGTGGGGAGATAGAGAGAGGGAGAAATAAAGGAGAAGAGAGAGAGAGGAAGATAAACCCTATTGAGCTTTGGGCGGACTGTGTCAAGATAGAGACCTTCACGTTTGTGATACTTGAACACTGTTTTTATGTAGAAAGCTGTGGGTATAGAGGACAAGCCAAGCAAACATCTTCACGGGAAAAACAGA
The DNA here is from genome assembly GCA_964034765.1 of Knipowitschia caucasica. Taxonomy (NCBI): domain Eukaryota; kingdom Metazoa; phylum Chordata; class Actinopteri; order Gobiiformes; family Gobiidae; genus Knipowitschia; species Knipowitschia caucasica. The sequence continues at coordinate 40,917,630 of OZ035830.1, read as the reverse complement.
GATGAAGCTCTCCATCCTAAGTAAAGATCCCACACAAACAACATACTTACCTTTAAGAAATTAACTAGTCTTCGTTGAAGGGAGGGACAGGCTATCTACAACCTATCAGGAACTCCCCACTCACTGGCAGAGCTTTGAAATCACGTCAAAAACACCTCTGTCACCCCTTGCCTCGATTTGATGTGGCGGATTTGATGTGTCCAACAACAGGTGCATTTAATGTAGTATTATTGGCTGGTCAAAATGAACGCGTAACGTCCAACTAGGTTACATTTTGGTCAGTAACCGAGTTTTTTATTGACGAACATTAACGCAGTCCGAAAGACCCGCACCTGTTAGCCATTTTAATAATCACTCAGAATGCGGCGTGAGTAACTGCCCCCCCGGCTCTGTTTTGATTCGGCTGCTGATAGGGGATGCAAGCATTGTCACCTGCCAAGCAGGGATCTAGCTACTTAAATATAACAGCAGCAAGCATGGGATCGACAAGTATAAATAACATCACCAACTCCGTTCCACCTGAACTCAGCGCTGCTGCGCACTGGTAGTTTCCTGCGTTCTGTGCGTCACAGGCTCGTCCCCATCTGAAAATTCTCCCAGATCATGTCCAGTCTGCGCCGACTCAGCGTACTGACGATTTGCCCGGGTTCTATGAACTCAGCGCCAATCTCGCTCCGCTGTATTTTCCCAGATCGTACTGTCAGCGTACCCCACCACCCTCTCGCCTCGTATTCTCCCGGATCGTGGTCTTCAAGCCTCATGCGTCACTGTATTCTCACCAGGTTCATGTCGGTCAGGCCGCTCTGCGTACTGTATTCTCCCCTGTTCGTGTCTGTCACGCACTGCGGCGGCACGGTAATTTCCCTGGCTTGCTGACTGTCATCGCGCTCTGCGACGGTAATCGCCCCTGGTTCTTGTCTGTCAGCGAGATTGGCCGGGGTGTCTTTGGTAACGTAATTAGATTTAAGATAGTCTCGGTCATGTGCAAGGTTTTGTAATCTCTTTGTGTGAAGCACTGGATAAAAATTAAAGGCCATTTATTTAAGATGCTCCTGTGCCGAGTCTGAGACCGTTTGCCAGCGGACATTCCCTATATCTAACATATCAAACGAAAAGTAGGTGGGTGTTGCAACAATTAATCACTTGAAAGTTAACCTAATAAGCATCCACTAACGCGCGTACGTAAACAAACTAAAAATAACCAATAGTTGACTTTACTGGTAAACGAGTACATTTATAGTGAAGTAACTCAGTTAGAAATCTATTTAGCATTTTGGAAAGAAGTAACATGTACTATAACGAATTACTGTTTTCAAATAACTTTACCCAACACTGGAAAGTATAAGTTGATAATCTCAGTTAACTTCAAGTGGATGGTAATTTGAAATAGAATTTAAACAAGCGATTAATGCGAGAGTTAACATCACCCATTACCTACCGATTAATCAACTAAAAAAATGTATATCGGGTGGACAGCCCTAATTATTATCAATATGATAATTATAAAGTTATATTATGATTAATTATTATAATGATGATGAAGGATGATGATGATGTATAAGAGGATGAATGAGAGGGGATATATAGGAATGATGTGGTGACATGAGGATGAATGAGAGATGGGATATGGAGATGATGGGTGAGAGGATAATGGGATTGTGAGATGAATTGAGGGGATGATATGATAGATGATGGTGGTAGAAGATGATATGGGGGATATGATGATGATGATTAAATGAAAGATGGTGATTGTGATGATGATGAATGATGATAGATAGGTGGGATGGTGAGTGAGTGAATGATGATGATGTGATGAGAGTGTATGTGATGGTAAGATGATGATGAAGGGAAGACGTGAGTCATACCAGCTCCACTCGCCCTCTGCATCAGCACCCATCAGCTACACTGGAAGATCAGAGAACAAGTCCAGATCATGTGTCACAGCACCCTCGTCTGCCTAAATTACACACAGACAAACACTCACAGCTGAATCAGACATCACACTTCACGCACAAACTCCACACACACTCCACACACTTGCACACTGACCACACACACACTGCACTACAGACCCACACAGACACACATCACTCACTTCACACAGACACACACACACAGACACACACGCACAGAGAGCTACCTGCGTGGGAAACAAGCGTCACACAGGACACATACGCTCACACAGGACTACACACAGACACACACTCACAGAGAGAGCCTACCAGGGGGGGGGCTTGCAGTGGGAGAACAGAGCTACTCAGACACACACACACATCATACCCACACACTCACACAGGACTAACCTGCTGGGAAACAGGACGTCACAACACACACGCTGCACACAGGACACACACACACAGACACACACATACACACTCACTTCACACAGACACACACACACAAGACTACCTGCTGTGGAAACAGAGCGACACAGACACACACTTCACACAGTACACACACATCACAGACACTCACACCGACACAGAGGTCTTACCTGCTGAGGGAAACAGAGCGACACAGACACACAGCTCAGCACACACAACACACAGACTACTCACCATCACAGGAGCGACCTGCTGTGGGAACCAGAGCACACAGACACTCTCTTTCAACACAACACACACACACTCACAGAGACTACAACTCTGGAAAACAGAGCGTACCACAACACAGACACACACAGACACACACACACACAGACACACACTCACAGATAGCGACCTCCCTCTCCTCCCCTCTCCTCCCCCCTCCTCCCCCTCCTCCCCCCCCTCCTCCCCCTCCTCCCTCTCCTCCCCTCTCCTCCCCTCTCCTCCTCTCTCCCTCCTCCCCCTCCTCCCCCTCCTCTCCCTCCGGCACACAAAACCTGAGTCCAGACCTGTGTTTTGAGTGTGTGGTTTGAGCATCTGTGTCCAGTGACCTGCACAGACTCCTGAATGGACGTCTGCATGAACGAGCCGTGGATCCAGCGCCGCACACCACACAGAGAAGGCCGACGGACCAGAACGAGCCCGACTTATCCGGAGGAGGATCTACGGCTTAACGAGACTCTAAAAAAGAAAACTCTGAGTCTGTTCCAGCCCCTCCAAGGCCTCGAACCAAAGTCCATCTGTGACAAGCTGGTGCCACGCGGTTCCTTCGGTCTTTCCTCATGTAGACATTACTCACTGTGAGCGTGGATGGAGGTAAACACAACAGCAGGTCGGCGTGTGGTGAGGCGGCCATGTTGGAACACACACATTACTCACTGTGAGCGTGGATGGAGGTAAACACAACAGCAGGTCGTGCGTGTGGTGAGGCGGCCATGTTGGAACACACACATTACTCACTGTGAGCGTCTCCTGTGAAAGTCCAAACCCACTCACAGCGAAAACACTACGGCTGCGGACAAAGAGCAGTAAGTGAGGCCCTGGGTGTGTGTGTGTGTGTGTGTGTGTGTGTACGTGTGTGTGTGTGTGTGTGTGTGTGTACGTGTGTGTGTGTGTGTCTTTGTGTGTGTGTGGAGGCCAGAGCGGAGCTAAAAGCAGAGCCAGCCTCAGGTCAGTGTCCTGGTTTGATGCTCAGGCTTCTGTCCCAAAAATACACACACACACACACACACAGACACACATAGACACACACAGACACAGACACACACAGACACACACAGACACACAGACACACACAGACACACACAGACACACAGACACACATAGACACACACAGACACACAGACACACACAGACACACAGACACACAGACACACAGACACACAGACACACACAGACACACAGACACACATAGACACACACAGACACACACAAACCCCAGCCCCTTCCTACCTCCTTCCTACCTCCTTCCTACCTCCTTCCTAGCTCCTTCCTAGCTCCTTCCTAGCTCCTTCCTACCTCCTTCCTAGCTCCTTCCTACCTCCTTCCTACCTCCTTCCTACCTCCTCCCTAGCTCCTTTTAGTTTCTGAGGTTTAACAATCTGAGATAACGTGGTTTTGTCGACTCCCAAAGAGAAAAGTGAGCGATAACAAGGAAAGGATAAGACTGAAATGAATGAAGATGATTTGAATCAAAAGCAGATAAAACACGTCTCAGAGGAACTGAACTACACAAGAAAGAGTGAGAAAAACTAAGGCCATGTTTATACTGAGGCCCTGTTTATACTGAGGCCCTGTTTATACTGAGACGCTGTTTATACTGAGGCTCTGTTTATACTGAGGCCCTGTTTATACTGAGGCCCTGTTTATACTGAGGCCCTGTTTATACTGAGGCCCTGTTTATACTGAGGCCCTGTTTATACTGGGCCCTGTTTATACTGAGGCCCTGTTTATACTGAGGCCCTGTTTATACTGAGGCCATGTTTATACTAAGGCCCTGTTTATACTGAGGCCCTGTTTATACTGAGGCCCTGTTTATACTGAGACGCTGTTTATACTGAGGCCCTGTTTATACTGAGACGCTGTTTATACTGAGGCCCTGTTTATACTGAGTTCCTGTTTATACTGAGGCCCTGTTTATACTGAGGTCCTGTTTATACTGAGGCCCTGTTTATACTAAGGCCCTGTTTATACTGAGGCCCTGTTTATACTGAGTTCCTGTTTATACTGAGGCCCTGTTTATACTGGGCCCTGTTTATACTGAGGCCCTGTTTATACTGAGGCCATGTTTATACTAAGGCCCTGTTTATACTGAGGCCCTGTTTATACTGAGGCCCTGTTTATACTGAGACCCTGTTTATACTAAGGCCCTGTTTATACTGAGGCCCTGTTTATACTGAGGCCATGTTTATACTGAGGCCCTGTTTATACTGAGACCCTGTTTATACTGAGGCCCTGTTTATACTGAGGTCCTGTTTATACTGAGGCCCTGCGCAGACGTTTCCAGGCTATTAACAGTAACGACCTGTCTCCTAATGCAAATTTCTCAGCGTTCACATGAGGTTGAAAAACGATGTAGTTCTAGCGCCCGGCCAGTAGTGGGCAGAGAAACTTTACAACACTCACACGACCCCCAGCCCCCCCTCTGCAGTGTACTAACTTCCTGTGCCAGACCCTCAGAAAGGACCAACATCATTCTGCATTTTAACAGCAGCTGTGAAAATGGGAACTGAACCTAGAGCTTCGCGTGGTCTCGTTTGGACGAACGAAGGAGTAGAATTATCCTCTGTGCTGTGCTCGAAGCCCACGAAGCTAGTTAGTGTGACCGCCGCCATTTTTGTTTATGTTTGTTCTCCGCTACTGCACATGTCCAAATGTACGTCTGGGGAGCAGCAGGAGGTGGGGGTCAGAGCAGCAGGAGGCGGGGGTCAGAGCAGCAGGAGGTGGGGGTCAGAGCAGCAGGAGGTGGGGGTCAGAGCAGCAGGAGGTGGGGGTCAGAGCAGCAGGAGGTGGGGGTCAGAGCAGCAGGAGGTGTGGGTCAGAGCAGCAGGAGGTGGGGGTCAGAGCAGCAGGAGGCGGGGGTCAGAGCAGCAGGAGGCGGGGGTCAGAGCAGCAGGAGGCGGGGGTCAGAGCAGCAGGAGGCGGGGGTCAGAGCAGCAGGAGGTGGGGGTCAGAGCAGCAGGAGGTGGGGGTCAGAGCAGCAGGAGGTGGGGGTCAGAGCAGCAGGAGGTGTGGGTCAGAGCAGAGGGGGGTCACACCTTTCCCCTCTCGCGGGTGTGAAAGAGCCCCCGCTGTGCAGTGTTTCTGAGTTGTCCCACTCTGAGGCTGGATCTGAACACTTATGTTTTCACCTGGAACAGTCTCCGTGTAAACGGTTGGTAGAAACTGACATCCAACTATAGTGTTTTACTGCCACATTGTCTCCGTGTAAACTCAGACTAAAACTAAAAGAGAGACGAAGGAATTCAAAATGAGACAAAAATACTGTGTTTTTGTTTGGTGGAAATTAGAGTTGTTTTTTTCCTGTTTACAAAAAGGTTTTATACTTATATAATAATATTATAGCTCCTCCCTAGCTCCTCCCTAGCTCCCTCCTAGCTCCTTCCTAGCTCCTCCCTAGCTCCTCCCTAGCTCCCTCCTAGCTCCTTCCTAGCTACTTCCTAGCTCCCTATTAGCTCCTTCCTAGCTCCCTCCTAGCTCCTCCCTAGCTCCTCCCTAGCTCCCTCCTAGCTCCTTCCTAGCTACTTCCTAGCTCCCTATTAGCTCCTTCCTAGCTCCCTCCTAGCTCCCTCCTAGCTCCTTCCTAGCTCCCTCCTAGCTCCCTCCTAGCTCCCTCCTAGCTCCTTCCTAGCTCCCTCCTAGCTCCTTCCTTGCTCCCTCCTAGCTCCTTCCTTGCTCCCTCCTAGCTCCCTCCTAGCTCCCTCATAGCTCCCTCCTTGCTCCCTCCTAGCTCCTTCCTTGCTCCCTCCTAGCTCCCTCCTAGCTCCCTCCTAGCTCCCTATTAGCTTCTTCCTAGCTCCCTCCTAGCTCCCTCCTAGCTCCCTCCTAGCTCCTTCCTTGCTCCCTCCTAGCTCCCTCCTAGCTCCTCCCTCCTAGCTGCCTCCTAGCTCCCTCCTAGCTCCCTCCTAGCTCCCTCCTAGCTCCCTCCTAGCTCCCTATTAGCTCCTTCCTAGCTCCCTCCTAGCTCCCTCCTAGCTCCCTCCTAGCTCCCTCCTAGCTCCCTCCTAGCTCCCTCCTAGCTCCCATCTCTGTGTCCGCTCACGTTCTGCCCTCGGCCTCTCTCTCCTCAGTCCGTGGCGTCTGTCCCTGTTGGCCCATTCACAACGACACCAGTCACATACTGAGCTGTGGAAGAGAAGGAGGGGGAGGAGGGGAGGTGAGGAGGGGAGGGGAGGGGGAGGAGGTGAGGAGGGGGTGAGGAGGGGAGGGGGAGGAGGTGAGGAAGGGAGTGGGGAGGGGGAGGAGGTGAGGAAGGGAGTGGGGGGGGGTGAGGAGGGGAGGGGGGGGGGGGGGGGGGGTGGCGTCCAAGCGTGACAGCTCGTAAGTCTTCTGTGGTCTGTCCGCTGAGGCCGGTGAGCGGAATACTGACGACTACTGCAGAGAGAGGGGAGTGTGTGTCTGTGTGTGTGTGTGTGTGTGTGTCTCTGTGTGTGTGTGTCACTGTGTGTGTGTGTGTGTGTGTCTCTGTGTGTGTGTGTGTGTGTGTGTCTCTGTGTGTGTGTGTGTCTCTGTGTGTGTGTGTGTGTGTGTGTCTCTCTCTGTGTGTGTGTCACTGTGTGTGTGTGTCCCTGTGTGTGTGTGTGTGTGTGTGTCTCTGTGTGTCTGTGTGTGTCTGTGTGTGTGTGTGTCTGTGTGTGTCTCTGTGTGTGTGTGTGTGTGTGTGTGTGTGTGTGTGTCTGTGTGTGTGTGTGTGTGTCTCTGTGTGTCTGTCTGTGTGTGTGTGTGTCTCTGTGTGTCTGTGTGTGTCTCTGTGTGTCTGTGTGTGTGTGTGTCTGTGTGTGTGTGTGTCTCTGTGTGTGTGTGTGTGTCTCTGTGTGTCTGTGTGTCACTGTGTGTCTCTGTGTGTCTGTGTGTCTCTGTGTGTCTGTGTGTGTGTGTGTGTGTGTGTGTGTGTGTGTGTGTGTGTGTGTGTGTGTGTGTGTGTGTGTGTGTGTGTGTGTGTGTGTGTGTGTGTGTATAGATGGATCAGCCTGGACCTGGATCTGAGAGAGACACAATAGTAAAGAAGAGCATAGATCCTCGAGGCTGTGGCAGAAAAACAAAAGTGTGCGACATCATCTGTGGCGTTTCCAGGAAGAAGTCGATTAGATCTGACTCTGGATTTTACTGTCGGGAATCGGACCAGGAGCGAGGCCACGGCGGTCCCTTTGATACCGTCCACTGGCTACAGGTACATTTGGGGATAGATATCGGATTGGTCCCTGTGCTCCTCAGAGTCCCAGCAGGAGGCCGGTCCCTGTGCTCCTCAGAGTCCCAGCAGGAGGCCAGTCCCTGTGCTCCTCAGAGTCCCATCAGGAGGCCAGTCCCTGTGCTCCTCAGAGTCCCAGCAGGAGGCCGGTCCCTGTGCTCCTCAGAGTCCCAGCAGGAGGCCAGTCCCTGTGCTCCTCAGAGTCCCAGCAGGAGGCCAGTCCCTGTGCTCCTCAGAGTCCCAGCAGGAGGCCGGTCCCTGTGCTCCTCAGAGTCCCAGCAGGAGGCCGGTCCCTGTGCTCCTCAGAGTCCCAGCAGGAGGCCAGTCCCTGTGCTCCTCAGAGTCCCAGCAGGAGGCCGGTCCCTGTGCTCCTCAGAGTCCCAGCAGGAGGCCAGTCCCTGTGCTCCTCAGAGTCCCAGCAGGAGGCCAGTCCCTGTGCTCCTCAGAGTCCCAGCAGGAGGCCGGTCCCTGTGCTCCTCAGAGTCCCAGCAGGAGGCCGGTCCCTGTGCTCCTCAGAGTCCCAGCAGGAGGCCGGTCCCTGTGCTCCTCAGAGTCCCAGCAGGAGGCCGGTCCCTGTGCTCCTCTGATCCACTGGAAGCAGAGACCTGAGAACTGGACTAATGTGGTCGTACACTGCAAAAAATGAAAACATATGAGCTCATAAATACTTGAATCAATTTGTTTTATCTTAATTTGAGCACATTCTGACTGAGTTAAAACAAGACAGTGAGACATTTCTTGTGTTTTTTTCTAACAAGATCATTTTTTGTATTCTTTTGGCAATTTTTAAGGCTCAGATTGAATTTGCTCAAACTGAGACACATTTTGACATTTTGCATCACTTTTTACACTTCCTGGTTCCAGTCGACACAACAATCGCTGCAACACAACTTTGAATCCAAACTTTATTGAGTGTCACAGTCTGGGGTGGGTCAGGAGCAGAGACACAGCGGTACACAAAGGTACACAACGGAACACGGCGGTACACAGCTCAGACACAGTCCCGCCAACATGTCCTGGGTCTTCATGGTCTCCTCCAACATGTCCTGGGGCTTCATGGTCTCCTCCAACATGACCTGGGGCTTCATGGTCTCCTCCAACATGACCTGGGGCTTCATGGTCTCCTCCAACATGACCTGTGGCTTCATGGTCTCCGCCAACATGACCTGGGGCTTCATGGTCTCCTCCAACATGTCCTGGGTCTTCATGGTCTCCTCACAACATGTCCTGGGTCTTCATGGTCCCCTCCAACATGACCTGGGTCTTTATGGTCTCCTCACAACATGACCTGGGGCTTCATGGTCTCCTCCAACATGTCCTGGGTCTTCATGGTCTCCTCCAACATGTCCTGGGTCTTCATGGTCTCCTCCAACATGTCCTGGGGCTTCATGGTCTCCTCCAACATGTCCTGGGTCTTCATGGTATCCTCAGAACATGTCCTGGGTCTTCATGGTCTCCTCAGAACATGTCCTGGGTCTTCATGGTCTCCTCCAACATTACCTGGGTCTTCATGGTCTCCTCCAACATGACCTGGGGCTTCATGGTCTCCTCCAACATGACCTGGGTCTTCATGGTCTCCTCAGAACATGTCCTGGGTCTTCATGGTCTCCTCCAACATGACCTGGGTCTTCATGGTCTCCTCAGAACATGTCCTGGGTCTTCATGGTCTCCTCCAACATGACCTGGGTCTTCATGGTCTCCTCCAACATGACCTGGGTCTTCATGGTCTCCTCCAACATGACCTGGGTCTTCATGGTCTCCTCCAACATGACCTGGGTCTTTATGGTCTCCTCCAACATGACCTGGGTCTTCATGGTCTCCTCAGAACATGTCCTGGGTCTTCATGGTCTCCTCCAACATGACCTGGGTCTTCATGGTCTCCTCAGAACATGTCCTGGGTCTTCATGGTCTCCTCCAACATGACCTGGGTCTTCATGGTCTCCTCCAACATGACCTGGGTCTTCATGGTCTCCTCCAACATGACCTGGGTCTTCATGGTCCCCTCCAACATGACCTGGGTCTTTATGGTCTCCTCACAACATGACCTGGGGCTTCATGGTCTCCTCCAACATGTCCTGGGTCTTCATGGTCTCCTCCAACATGTCCTGGGTCTTCATGGTCTCCTCCAACATGTCCTGGGGCTTCATGGTCTCCTCCAACATGTCCTGGGTCTTCATGGTATCCTCAGAACATGTCCTGGGTCTTCATGGTCTCCTCAGAACATGTCCTGGGTCTTCATGGTCTCCTCCAACATTACCTGGGTCTTCATGGTCTCCTCCAACATGACCTGGGGCTTCATGGTCTCCTCCAACATGACCTGGGTCTTCATGGTCTCCTCAGAACATGTCCTGGGTCTTCATGGTCTCCTCCAACATGACCTGGGTCTTCATGGTCTCCTCAGAACATGTCCTGGGTCTTCATGGTCTCCTCCAACATGACCTGGGTCTTCATGGTCTCCTCCAACATGACCTGGGTCTTCATGGTCTCCTCCAACATGACCTGGGTCTTCATGGTCTCCTCCAACATGACCTGGGTCTTCATGGTCTCCTCAGAACATGTCCTGGGTCTTCATGGTCTCCTCCAACATGACCTGGGTCTTCATGGGGTCTTCTCCCTCCAACATGACCTGGGTCTTCATGGTCTCTTCATGGTCTCCTCCAAACATGTCCTGGGTCTTCATGGGTCTTCATGGTCTCCTCCAACATGACCTGGGTCTTCATGGTCTCCTCCAACATGACCTGGGTCTTCATGGTCTCCTCCAACATGACCTGGGTCTTCATGGTCTCCTCCAACATGACCTGGGTCTTCATGGTCTCCTCCAACATGTCCTGGGTCTTCATGGTCTCCTCCAACATGACCTGGGTCTTCATGGTCTCCTCAAACATGACCTGGGTCTTCATGGTCTCCTCCAACATGACCTGGGTCTTCATGGTCTCCTCCAACATGACCTGGGTCTTCATGGTCTCCTCCAACATGACCTGGGTCTTCATGGTCTCCTCCAACATGATGGGTCTTCATGGTCTCCTCCAACATGGGGTCTTCATGGTCTCCTCCAACATGATGGTCCTGGGGGTCTTCATGGTCTCCTCCAACATGACCTGGGTCTTCATGGTCTCCTCCAACATGGTCTCCTCCAACATGTCCTGGTCTAAATGCAGGTCATACAGATGCAAGACGGAAAGACACAAGGGTGTGACAGACAGCAGGGACCTTCACAAAGCTCAGCATGGCGTCAGAAGGTCGTCTGCATTGATAAAAGGCCTTTGACGTCCGTGTATTTGCTGCGGCTGGTTTTAATGTAATTACTCCAAAAACTGTCACCACACAGGCGAGACAGCCTCCGCGGGGGAGCTCCGCGCTGAGATAAAGCGCAGAGACCCCCCCGCGGGCGAGGCAGCAACTACGGGAGGACTCTGCGCCGCGGCACGGCGCAGGGACCCCCCCGCGAGCGATGCAGCGTCTACGGGAGGACTCCACGCCGTGTCAGGGCGCAGAGGTCCCCCCGCGGCCACCTCAGCGTAGGACCTGCTTTGTGTCTCGCCTCTGGGGATTCCCTCCGCGTCAGAGCGCACGGACCCTCCCACAGCAGGGACAGCGCTCCCGGGGGTATCCGGTGCCACGTCGGGGCACAGAGATCCCCCCGGGGCTTCCCGCAGTTGGTCCTGCGTGACACCCGGAGAGCCCCGCGCTGTTTTAGAGCGTGGGAAGCTCCCCGAGCGTCTGCGCACAGCCTCCTCCACCAACCTGCGGCGCGAGGACGCCGTGGATGTCGTGTGGCCTCCAGGCCTCTGCTCCACGCCGCTCTGGGTATGGGCAGCAGGCTCCGGGACTGAGGAGGAGGGAAGAGCACCAAGAGGGACAGCTGCAACCGGGGAGCGTGAGGTAAGCACCGGGGTAGAGCATGATGAGGGGTGAGGACAGGCGATTGGATCCCAGAGTGCAGTGTCGTGGAGCTGTGATTGTCTGAGTACGGAGAGGGATATTTGCTGTGACTGTTTGAATGATATGTCCATGAAATGTTCCAGAAGTTTCTCTTTATGAATGAGTTCGGTGGATAGTTCTTTGACAGTGCGCTGAAGTTATGGTGTTTACTGGTTTGGATGGGAGGATTGAAGCCAGTTGTGATTTGTATATCTGTTTGTATGAGTTCGCGGGGGGAGCATCGGTGTCCATGGTGATGTGTGTGGGCAGGCTGGTTACCGGTAAAAGGCTGATAAACAGTCCTGTTAAAAGTGACAGTAATCCTTTTTTATGCAGTCTGTTAAAATCCGCTTACTCCGTCGAGTAGGGCAAATAAAACCAGTAAAAGAAACTTAGTTTAAAAATAAATCATAAAAAACGTGCAGCTCAAAAAAGGCTCCAAACAAATGCGTCCGCCATCTTGCGCATGCGTACATTCTACTACTACTACTACTACTACTGCACCTGTCCTCACACATCCGGACCCTAGTCAACAGTTTTTTTGTGGAGGTGGATGCATCTGACATTGGGGTGGGTGCTATTCTGTCTCAACGTTCCCCGCAGACCGGCAAACTCCATCCGTGTGCATTCTTCTCCAAACGTCTTTCGGATGCTGAGAGGAACTATGACGTCGGAAATCGTGAGTTGCTAGCTGTGGTGTTATCCCTAAAGGAATGGAGACATTGGTTGGAGGGGGCACCACACCCATTTGTTATCTGGACTGATCATAAAAATCTGTCTTATCTCCGTTCAGCCCGCAGACTCAACTCTCGACAGGCACGTTGGGCTCTTTTCCTCGGACGTTTCAAGTTCAACCTTACTTACCGACCTGGATCCAAGAACACCAAACCGGACGCTCTGTCCCGACTCCACACGGCTGACGGTTCGGAGACTCAACCGGAGACCATAATACCTACCTCCTGTATCCTCGCGGCTGCTCATTGGGAGATAGAAAACCTTGTCACTGCTGCCCAACACACCGAACCGGATCCTGGAACTGGCCCCGCTAATCGGCTCTTTGTCCCGTCCTCTACTCGCTCTCGGGTTCTTCAGTGGGGGCATTCCTCTAAGCTTTCTTGCCACCCAGGTATTCACCGCACCCTGTCCTTCATACAACAAAGATTTTGGTGGCCTACTATGGGTCCAGATGTGCGTGAATTTGTATCTGCATGTGATGTTTGTGCTCGTAGTAAATCTTCACATCTACCTGCTGCTGGCTTGCTGCTTCCACTTCCAGTGCCTTCTCGTCCTTGGTCCCACATTGCTGTGGATTTTGTCACCGGTCTACCCCCCTCGGAAGGTAACACAGTTATTTTGACCATCATCGATCGCTTTTCTAAGGCGGTACATTTTGTCCCCCTCGTGAAACTCCCGTCGGCACTGGAGACTGCTAATATCCTAGTCCAACACGTTTTCAGATAACATGGCATCCCTATTGACATTGTGTCCGATCGTGGGCCTCAATTTTCTTCCCAGGTTTGGAAGGCGTTCTGTCGAGCCCTCGGTGCCTCTGCCAGCCTCACATCAGGCTACCATCCTCAGTCTAATGGACAGACAGAGCGTGCCAATCAGGATCTGGGTACTGCGCTTCGCTGTGTTACTGCCCGTCACCCCTCTGCCTGGTCTTCATTCCTTCCTTGGATAGAGTATGCTCACAACTCTATGACTAGCTCTGCTACTGGGATGTCCCCTTTCATGGCCTCCCTGGGCTATCAACCGCCCTTGTTTCCAGCCCAGGAGGGTGACGTTGCCGTTCCCTCGGTTGAAGCTCACCTTCGTCGCTGCAGGAACATCTGGCGAACTGTCAATGCAGCCCTGATTCGTTCTGCAGCTCGTACTAAGCGCACTGCAGACAGACACCGCGCTCCCGCACCGGTTTACCAGCCGGGTCAGAGGGTGTGGCTCTCATCTCGGGACCTGCCTCTTCAAGTAGCCTGCAAAAAGCTTGCCCCGAGGTATGTTGGGCCGTATGAAATTGAAAGGATCATTAACCCGGCTGCCGTCAAGCTAAAGTTTCCTGCTGCCTTGGCTGTCCACCCTGTTTTTCATGTCTCGTTACTCAAGCCTGTCCTGTCTAGTTCCTTGTCCCCTCCGGCCGCACCCCCTCCGCCCGCCCGTCTGGTCGATGGTCATTCGGCTTTCACTGTGTCCCGGATCCTGGATGTGCGCCGCCGTGGGCGTGGGCTTCAGTACCTGGTGGATTGGGAGGGTTACGGTCCGGAGGAACGTTCCTGGATTTCTCGGGGGCTCATCCTGGACCCTGGGTTGCTTCGGGACTTCTATGTCCGGTTTCCTGGCCGGCCCGGTAGGACGCCTGGAGGCGTCCATTGAGGGGGGGGTCCTGTTATGTGCTAGGCTAAGACTAGTGTCTTTGTCTCCCTCTTGTGTTTGTCCCCCTCTGTTTTGTTTTTCAGGCTTGGCTCTTGGCTGGTGGGAGTGTCTCTGAGCAGGCAAAGCTGTCATCCATCTCCAATCAAGCACTGTACTTAGTCACCCGGTTCACCTGCACTCACTGCCAGATTGTTCTGTCTACTTAGCGATCTCCTGCCTGCTTCAGAGACACCCTGCCAGACCCTGTGGAGCCAAGCCTTTCCTGTTTTTCCCAAAGGAGAAGTCTTATTACAATAAAGACTATTTTTTGTTCAGCATAGTTGCCTTTTGTGTCTGTTCTGGGGTCCACTTACCAACCACTACACTAAAGTGTGGATTTAAAGAAAACTGAAGGATTTAAGAAGAAAAAAAGTTCAGGATGACAAGGGACACAAAAGTCCACACAAAATCCGACCTTTTTGAAAGCTGTGTCAGGTTCTCTGTCAGGTTCTCTGTCAGCTGAGGTCGAGCTGTTTTAGTTTACATTGAGTTCTATGGGACTTTTTCTGGGTAGCCCACGTGATTTTAGTCTGCAGTACCACAGCGCCCCCTGTGGCCATGGGTGGGACAGCTGTAAGCTAGTAATACTCTATCCAGTTATTATTATAGATCCATGGTCTGGACACACAGATTCCTCTGTGACCGGCGCCTCCTGCTCAGACCCAAACAATTTATTGAATCAAAAACAAAAATAACCAAAGAGAGTTTTGCTCGAGGAAACACAACAATAGAAACAGCCTCATCTGTCCTCGGAGCGGCACAGAAATAACACATGTGTGCGTTCATGTGAGAGAAGACACACAGTAATGATGTGTGTGTGTGTGCGTTTTTGTATGTGAATGTGAGTGTGTGTGTGTGTCCGAGGTACAGGGTTCGTGCCTCAGGGTCTGTAAACAACACAAAACTAAAGTCCCTCTGTGGAAAACACACAACAGCAAATCATTAACACAATGACACACACTGGCTCCAAAGTATAATGAGGTCCTGGGTCTACAGCCTCAGTCCTGGGTCTACAGCCTCAGTCTTGGGTCTACAGCCTCAGTCCTGGATCTACAGCCTCAGTCCTGGGTCTACAGCCTCAGTCCTGGATCTACAGCCTCAGTCCTGGGTCTACAGCCTCAGTCCTGGGTCTACAGCCTCAGTCCTGGATCTACAGCCTCAGTCCTGGGTCTACAGCCTCAGTCCTGGGTCTACAGCCTCAGTCCTGGATCTACAGCCTCAGTCCTGGGTCTACAGCCTCAGTCCTGGATCTACAGCCTCAGTCCTGGGTCTACAGTCTCAGCCCTGGGTCTACAGCCTCAGTCCTGGGTCTACAGCCTCAGTCCTGGGTCTACAGCCTCAGTCCTGGATCTACAGCCTCAGTCCTGGGTCTACAGCCTCAGTCCTGGGTCTACAGCCTCAGTCCTGGGTCTACAGCCTCAGTCCTGGGTCTCAGTCCTGGGTCTACAGCCTCAGTCCTGGGTCTACAGCCTCAGTCCTGGGTCTACAGCCTCAGTCCTGGGTCTCAGTCCTGGGTCTACAGAATCTAAACCCAAACTGTGTCTCTGCGTCAGCTCCTGTTCATTTGTCACTAAATGGAAATAAATTGGCAAATTACGGTTGTGGATCCAGCATCTGTCTCACTGTGTGTGTGTGTGTGTGTGTGTTTGTGTGTGTGTGTTTGTGTGCGTGTTTGTGTGTGTGTGTTTGTGTGCGTGTTTGTGTGTGTGTTTGTGTGTGTGTTTGTGTGCGTGTTTGTGTGTGTGTTTGTGTGCGTGTGTGTGTGTGTGTGTGTAATGTCTGTGTGTAATGTGTGTGTTTGTATGTCTGTAATGTGTGTGTGTGTGTGTGTGTTTGTATGTCTGTAATGTGTGTGTGTGTGTGTTTGTGTGCGTGTGTTTGTGTGCGTGTTTGTGTGTGTGTTTGTGTGCGTGTGTGTGTGTGTGTAATGTCTGTGTGTAATGTGTGTGTTTGTATGTCTGTAATGTGTGTGTGTGTGTGTGTTTGTATGTCTGTAATGTGTGTGTGTGTGTGTTTGTATGTCTGTAATGTGTGTGTATGTTTGTATGTCTGTATGGTTCTCTCTCTGGTGGTGGTGGTGGGAGGGGCCGATGGCACATACTGGTTGCCTCGCTTCTGTCAGTGTGCCCCAGGGCAGCTGTGGCTACAGTAGTAGTTTATCACCACCGTGTATGGAGTGAATGAATAATGACACATGTGAAGCGTCTTTGAGTGTCCAAAATAGCGCTATATAAAACCGATGCATTATTATTATTATTATTATTAATGTGTGTGTGTGTGTGTGTGTGATGTCTGTGTGTGTGTCTAAGGCCCAGTTTATTCGGAGGTCTCGTTTGGATGAACGAAGGAGTAGGATCCTCCTCTGTTAGCGCTCGAAGCCCACGTAGTTAGTTTACCCGCCGCCATTGTTGTTTACGTTTGTTCTTCTGCTCATGTCCAAATGTACGTGCGGGAGCAGCGGGAGGCGGGGTCAGAGCAGCAGAGAAAGAGCGCCCCCTGCTGAGCATCTAAGCTGTGCCACTCTGAGGCTGGATCTGGACACTTACGTTTTCACCTGGAACAGTCTCTGTGAGAACGGGAGGCAGCAACCGACACGACTATAGCTGGGCCTGAGTGTGTCTGTGAGTCTGTGTGTGTCTGTGTGTGTGTGTCTGTTATGTGTGTATGTGTGTCTGTTACTTGTGTGTGTCTGTAATCTGTGTCTGTGTGTCTGTTATGTGTGTATGTGTGTCTGTTATGTGTGTGTGTCTGTAATCTGTGTCTGTGTCTGTGTGTGTGTGTCTGTTATGTGTGTGTGTCTGTAATCTGTGTCTGTGTCTGTGTGTGTGTGTCTGTTATGTGTGTGTGTCTGTAATGTGTGTGTGTCTATTATTTGTATGTGTGTGTGTGTGTGTCTGTGTGTGTGTCCACAGGCAAAAGCTCGTCCTCATCAAACAGATGCAGATCCAATGTTTGCAGCTGGGAGAAATGTGACGATAAAACTGATAAAATAAAAACTATTGGTTCTTCTACCACCGACACACACACACACACAGACAGACACACACACACAGACACACACACAGAGACACACACACACACACACTTAAATGCTTTTGTTGTCGAGGGAGATGCAGATGTAATGAAAGCAATTTGGGGAAATGAGTTGTTGAGGTCTTTAGTCTCGTTCTGTTCTTTAAAGCTCAGGTACCTGTCTTTCACACGATGGAGTGAGCCTGAAAAAGCTGAACTCAAGATGTGACAGTGGCCAAAAATACATGCTCTCTGCAAGTATGTCATGCTGGTCTCTCTCTGGTCTCTCTCTGGTCTTTCTCTGGTTTCTCTCTCTGGTCTCTCTCTGGTCTCTCTCTGGTCTTTCTCTGGTTTCTCTCTCTGGTCTCTCTGGTCTCTCTCTGGTCTCTCTCTGGTCTCTCTCTGGTCTCTCTCTGGTCTCTCTCTCTGGTCTCTCTCTGGTCTCTCTCTGGTCTCTCTCTGGTCTTTCTCTGGTCTCTCTCTCTGGTCTCTCTCTGGTCTCTCTCTGGTCTTTCTCTGGTTTCTCTCTCTGGTCTCTCTGGTCTCTCTCTGGTCTCTCTCTGGTCTCTCTCTGGTCTCTCTCTCTGGTCTCTCTCTGGTCTCTCTCTGGTCTCTCTCTGGTCTCCCTCTCTGGTCTCTCTCTGGTCTCTCTCTGGTCTCTCTCTAGTTTCTCTCTCTGGTCTCTCTCTGGTCTCTCTCTCTCTGGTCTCTCTCTGGTCTCTCTCTCTGGTCTCTCTCTGGTCTCTCTCTCTCTCTCTGGTCTCTCTCTGGTCTCTCTCTCTGGTCTCCCTCTGGTCTCTCTCTGGTCTCTCTCTGGTCTCTCTCTGGTCTCTCTCTCTCTGGTCTCTCTCTGGTCTCTCTCTCTCTCTGGTCTCTTTCTGGTCTCTCTCTGGTCTCTCTCTGGTCTCTCTCTGGTCTCTCTCTGGTCTCTCTCTGGTCTCTCTTTGGTCTCTCTCTGGTCTCTCTCTGGTCTCTCTCTGGTCTCTCTCTGGTCTCTCTCTGGTCTCTCTCCTCCTTCACAGACTACAGTTTTCTGACATACTGAAACTGATAAAGTCATGTGCCTTCACGTCTCATGAACATGTGACGAGGATGTTTTGACCATGAACCAACCATCTCCTGGGACCATCATAACCCCGAGGACTCCTCCGTCACAGTCGCACACGTCTGTCAGAGTCGCACACGTCCGTCAGAGTCGCACACGTCCGTCAGAGTCGCACACGTCCGTCAGAGTCGCACACGTCTCTGGGATCTGGGAGTCTGAGTCGCCTTCAGCAATAATAAAAGTGTCATTTTGAGTGAATCTTTGACAGGAAACTGCGCCGCGGTGACAGAGCGTTATTAAAGCTGCAGTGAAGAAGAAACATGTGTCATCGGAGAGTTCTGCACCTCAGGGCTACGGCGAGTTAGCGAGTTAGCGTGTTAGCTTTGTTTACGTTCAGACTCTGAGAATAAGTGTCTTTGATGAATCGAAAAACTGTTTCTGTGTTTGAGGATGAAGGAAATGACAGTTGTGAGTATTTTGATGTTATTGTTTGTTTGTCAGACACATGCACTGCCTCACACTGCCCCCTACAGTCAGACACATGTACTGCCTCACACTGCCCCCTACAGTCAGACACATGTACTGCCTCACACTGCCCCCTACTGTCAGACACATGTACTGCCTCACACTGCCCCCTACTGTCAGACACATGTACTGCCTCACACTGCCCCCTACAGTCAGACACATGTACTGCCTCACACTGTCCCCTACAGTCAGACACATGTACTGCCTCACACTGCCCCCTACAGTCAGACACATGTACTGCCTCACACTGTCCCCTACAGTCAGACACATGTACTGCCTCACACTGCCCCCTACAGCCAGACACATGTACTGCCTCACACTGCCCCCTACTGTCAGACACATGTACTGCCTCACATTGCCCCCTACTGTCAGACACATGTACTGCCTCACACTGCCCCCTACTGTCAGACACATGTACTGCCTCACACTGCCCCCTACAGTCAGACACATGTACTGCCTCACACTGCCCCCTACAGTCAGACACATGCACTGCCTCACACTGCCCCCTACAGTCAGACACATGTACTGCCTCACACTGCCCCCTACAGTCAGACACATGTACTGCCTCACCCTGTCCCCTACAGTCAGACACATGTACTGCCCCCTACAGTCAGACACATGTACTGCCTCACACTACCCCCTACAGTCAGCACATGCACTGCCTCACACTGCCCCCTACAGTCAGACACATGTACTGCCCCCTACAGTCAGACACATGTACTGCCTCACACTGCCCCTACAGTCAGACACATGTACTGCCTCACACTGCCCCCTACTGTCAGACACATGTACTGCCTCACACTGCCCCCTACAGTCAGACACATGTACTGCCTCACACTGCCCCCTACAGTCAGACACATGTACTGCCTCACACTG
Organism: Knipowitschia caucasica; assembly: GCA_964034765.1. Classification (NCBI taxonomy): domain Eukaryota; kingdom Metazoa; phylum Chordata; class Actinopteri; order Gobiiformes; family Gobiidae; genus Knipowitschia; species Knipowitschia caucasica. The sequence continues at coordinate 40,898,069 of OZ035830.1, read as the reverse complement.
CCCCCTACTGTCAGACACATGTACTGCCTCACACTGCCCCCTACAGTCAGACATATGTACTGCCTCACACTGCCCCCTACAGTCAGACACATGTACTGCAGCTGCAGCCTGTGGAGAACAGACGCATCACAGAAGAATGTCGTTCATGGGAAACCTTTAGAACTATTAAATTCACCAACAGCAGATCCGAGAATCACAGTTTGAACACAGGAAAGGCAAATGGGCTGTATGCACGGGAAGGCGTGACGTCATTTCCTGTCAACAAAGATCAGCCCGTCCACTTCCTGTCTATGCTATCCTATGGCTTTTAGATGAGTTGTAGTGACGTTTTTTAATAATTAGATTGATACATTCAGCTGAGACTGACCCAAAAGTGTGGCTGTGCTTTCTCTCTGAGGTAGAGCTGTGACTGTGGCCACTCAGAGAGATTAGTAAACTTTGTAAAAACACAATGACAGCAAAGAGCACAGCTGTGTCCCAAAAATGCCCAGTATTCTCACAGTTTAATTCCCGTTTGAGCATTATTTGGGAAACTCGTGTAAACCACTGCTGAACTCCAGTGAGACTCAAGCCGTTTCCCGCGAACAGGAAGTGAAGTGGGGTAGTAGCTAAAACGCGGAAGTGGTGCGTGTATACAGTAGAGCCCATATAACCAAAACATTTAGAAGCCATTGATCCATGGTCGGCACTAGATCATATACGGAATCGGGACAAAACCGGAAGTAACAATCCTACTTTTTAGACTAATTTGTCCTTAAGTGGTGACTGGTTAAGTTTTAGGTGTTTAAGTAAGATGGTTAAGTTTAGGGTTAAGGCTGGGTTGGGGTTATTTTATGGGAATGGCTGGTTAAGTTTAGGCATGAATAGGTAGTTTGTTATTTTTACTTCCGCTTCCGTCCCGATTCCGTATATGATCTAGTGCTGACCATTGGTCCATGGAGCAGGATGACCACTGTGCATGAATAATAATAATAATAATAATAATAATAATAATAATACATAAACGTTTTTTATACTTTATATAATAAATTATAAATTAGTGTAGAGTTATTGTTAATTGATTTCGTGCTTCTCCTCATCACTGCTCTGTGCCTGATGATGCAACACTGACATTTCCTCACTGTGAGTAAAGGACCTCTCCATCCCTCACAGACAGGTCCAGGAGAATGATTCCAGCGGTGACGTCTTTAAGCAGAGATGGACTGGACGGTCTTTTACTGCCCTCTTCTGCCACACAGCAGTACTGCACGTGGAATACGTCTGAAGGATTAACTCAAAATAATCATATATATAGTTCTGGTGCGTATACCTGCCTTTGAAAGCCACATCCTGTCAGGGCCTGGTTAGAGCTGTGATGGGGGACCTCTGGGAACAGCAGGTGCCACAGTGGTGCGGCTGTAAAGTGCCAAACTGTGGTTGTGTCCTTAGGCAAGACACTTCACTCACATTAGAATGACTCTGGTGTGTGTGTGAATGGCACAGACTGGTTGCCTCGCTTCTGTCAGTGTGCCCCAGGGCAGCTGTGGCTACAGTAGTAGTTTATCACCACTGTAGGAGACATGTTTTGGGAAGAATGTTTGGCTGATGGAGGAGTAATGTATTGTGGGAGGCGTGGGTGTGTGCGTGTGTGTGTGTGCGTGAGAGCGCCTGTCTGTGTGTGTGTGTGGGGGAAATGTGTGTGTGGGGGAGGTGTGTGTGGGCGTGCATGTCTTTCTGGGCGCGGTACACAAGATTATGAATGGACATAAGATAAGATAATATAGAGTTTATTGATCTCTGATGAAGAAATGTACATGTCACATCTGGCACTACCCTGGTCGTACCACACCATAGTACAAATTACATTTCATACTAAGGTCTAGGTTTGCTCCATTGACTCCGTTAACAAGTGGGAGGGGTTAACTCCTTTTGCAGATTGAAACGATTGGATCTGAGTTTATTGTGACGTATGTAATGAGCCCGAGTCTGTTAACGGAGCCCGTGGGGAGTAGCGCCACAATTTTTGTAGCGCTACATTTGCTAAACATTCCTTTTGCTCCGGCTTCAATTTCTTGATAGAACCAGACCGGATTACCAGACCATTTCCAAACTACAACCTTTCCGTTCGACGCAAACTCTTGACGTCACCCACATCTAACTACAACACCTGCCTTCTGCGCTCTCTGATTGGTCGGTCAAAATTCAACACATTGCAGTCGCTAACCCAGGGACCAGACCCAGACGTTACATGCAGTGAAAAGTGTACGAATGGATAAGACCAGGCTAATCTGGCACAGAAGAATCACTCAGATTTGTGCAAAGACAGAAGTGTGAAACATGTTAAATGCAGGATATATTATGTACACACCTGCGAGGGCACGGAAAGAGGATAGAGGTCCGTTTGGGAGGCCATATTTTTTGTAGACCGCTATTATAGTTTTGTTTGATTTATTTTTGCTATTTTTCTGGTTTCAGTTTATTAACTCCTTTTTGCTGTATATTCACCACGCATTTTGGCCGGTGACCGCGGCGTTTATTATGAATTAAATGACATCGCAACTGGATCCAGCCTCTCCGTTTGTTTTCTATACTTATTTAGGGCGGCATACACTTTCATCAGACCCAACTGGCCTCTCCGCGGCTTTAGGCAACAGGCGGCCGCTGTAACCACCGCGTATAATAATGTGAAAGAATAATAATGTGAAGAGACTTTGAGAGTCCAGAAACGCGCCGTATAAAACTACATAAATATTACCTTATAAACATACATTATTATTATTATTAAACCATTTATGTGCCACGTTGATAAATTAATGTTTTTCAAAGTTTTCTGGAACATGCCTTTTGCTGTTTTGCTTGTGGTTGTGTTTCAAAAAGAGAAACCTGAATCTGTTTATTAAACCAAAAGAAAGAAAAGTGAAAGGGTGATCAGATCTCGCCGCTGTCTTTGTTTGTCGTAAACCTTTGAACCAAACGTCACAAACCACACATTTGCTTTGGCGCAAACAAGACACAAAAGTAAAAATAGTTCTGAGAAAATATTTGGAATCAAAACAAGTCAACAATTAATGTTTTATAAATGTGTTGTTCTCTAAATGTCCATAATATTCATTTGAACAAAAGTTTTTCATAATATCCTTTACATTAGAGTAAGCTGTGAGTAAAGTTTATTTATTTAGATTTATACTTGTGTGCATGTTTGCTGATAAATATACAATACAGAGCAAAAGTCTGGACACCCTCTCTCCTTCACTGAGTTCTTTTCATGAGTATTGACTGTAGACCCGCACCAGGCTGTGAAAGGGCTGTTTGACCAATAAGGAGAGTGATGGTGCTGGGCCACATGCCCTCCACAGTCACCGGACCTGAACCCAGTCCAGATGGTTTTGGACCTGAACCCAGTCCAGATGGTTTTGGACCTGAACCCAGTCCAGATGTTTTTGGGGCTGGACCACAACGTGAAGGGGCCAACAAGTGCTAAGCATCATGGGAACTCCTTCAAGACTGTTGAAGACCATTTCAGGTCCTGTTGAAGCTGAAGAACCAGAATATAACACATATTTACACTTGGTTCATACTTTTTTAGTACGAACATAATTCACATGAGTTCATTCATAGGTTTGAGGCCTTCAGTGTCAATCTACCATTATGAAAAATAAAAAACTCTTTGAATGAGAAGGTGTCCAAACTTTTGGTCTGTACTGTATATTCAGAAGGAAACTGAGCCGTCTGTGCTGAGGAGAAATGTACTGTTCCTTAAATAGACTGCAATAAATAAACACGTATCTACTCAGTTATATTCAAAGTATTTTTGTAAAGCCCTAAATCACAACAACAGTCGTCTCAGAGGAAGTTGTTGATTTACGAAACAGAACCAAACAAAGGAAATGTTGATACATGTTAATACATATTAATGCATGTTAATAAATGTTAATAAAAGTCTTTATACCATCATGAATCAGCAGTTAACGACTCACAAACCCAGAGGGAAAAGTGAAAAACCTCAGACTCAGATTTTAGAATTAAAGTTATGATTGTACAGTGTAGTCATGGAGCAACGTCTGTAACGTCCTCGTGGAAATATCTATAATCTCCAAACGATGGTGAAATAAGTTCATCTCTGTTCTCTGGTAATGTATGTGTCACTCTGGTGTGTATGCGACACACGTGAAGAGCAAACACGCAACACTGAACCTTCTGATGTTCATACATGTTTAAAGATCCTCAATGCGACTTCAGGACTTCAGGGCATGATCCGTCTGTAAACAAAGCATGTCCTTGTAAATAAGTCATCTTTATTTATATACCGCCTTTCACAGAACAGAGTCACAAAGCGGTTTACACAGAGATGGGAGGGGCCAGTAGAGGAGGAGCATTCAGACCTATTGTACATGTTTTTAGTGGTAGGTGAAACCGGAGCACCTGGAAGAAACCTACGCAGACACGGGGAGAACATGCAAACTCCACTCAGAAAGGCCCTGGTCCGACCGGGACCTCCTTGCTGAGAGGCGAGAGTGCTATCCACTTTGCCACCGTACCCCACCGTGTTCAATTTAGAGAAATTGTTCAATTTAGGAAATATCTTCAGGAAAAAATAAAGGAATGTATGAAATGAGTTTAACAGTTTTGTCTGTGACTAAAGCCATGAAATGAGGACTATTGGTTTTATAGAAAGACTCTAGAAAGAAATAAAGCTTACTTACTTACTTACTTACTTACTCTTCAGCTTCATAAGTGTGTTTTATTCTGACACGACAGGAACAAATAATAATGTTAAAAAACACAGAATTATATGAAAGTAACTGATTCATGAACAAAAGTATTTGTATTCTGTTCAGAGGAGAAACTGCTGTGATGTCACACATGACTCGGAGTTCTGGAGGTTGAGAAAAACTATTTTCTTTTAATTGAATGTAAATTTAAACATTAAATTACGTTGCACGTTTGTTTTCTTTTAATTAACTTTATTATTTTGTTTTTACTACGCTCAGCATGACATTAGTTTGAACTCATTTTACAGTTTTGTGTGACATCATCGCAGCAGTTTCTCCTTTGAACAGAATAGTCCTCATTTCATCGCTTTAGTCACAAACAAAACTGTTGAACTAGTTCAAAATCTAAATCTGTCAAACTCATTTCATACATTCCTTTGTATTTTTTTTCCTGAAAATCTTTTTCTAAATTGAACAATGTCTCTCAGATGAATTTCAGCTTCAGTCAGAAGGAAGTGTGTGTTTTATTGTTTACATTTGTCCCAGTTCTACCAGAATGACATTCTCTATGTCTGCTCTATGTAAATATTGTAAGTGACTGTATTTTAGTTGCACAAAGCTGTAGAAGTGCAACGAGTATAATCTCTGGTGAAAGACATACAGTACACATATATATATATACATACATACAGTACACATACATACATATGTATACATACATACATACAGTACACATACATACATATGTATACATACATACATACAGTACACATACATACATATGTATACATACATACACATACATACATACAGTACACATACATACATACATAAATATACATACATACAGTACACATACATACATACATAAATATACATACATACAGTACACATACATACATACATAAATATACATACATACAGTACACATACATACATATATAAATATACATACATACAGTACACATGCAGTACACATACATACATACATATGTATACATACATACAGTACATACACATACATACATACATACATACACATACATAGGTCATTAAATACAGTCACAATGAACACATGAAGTCATGTGACTGTTGTTCATAAACACTGGTGTCAGGACTTAATGGGCCTCATTCACGAACGGTTCTTAGGAACAGATTTGTACGTAAATCCTACTTACGAGGTTTTCTTCGTACAAGGTACGAAGAAAGTGGCATTCACGAATTTTTCTCGTAACCAGAATTTCTCTTGGGCAAGTACAAATCCTATGAGTCCTCAGGAGCACTCGTACGCATTCAGTGCCGACATGTTCACACGCCGGGGTTGTCCTCTTTGGTGAAGTTTAATAAAAATACAACATTCCAGTGATATGTCCGTCATATTGATGTTTCTATTTATTTATTTAATTGTTAATGGTAATTAAGCCTATTTTTTAATTCATTTTGAAATGAAATGTGCCAACGCTTTATCAAATACATTGGAAATCTTGCCGTGTATTAGTGACCCCATCCTATTTATAGGGGGCATTTCTTTATCCACGGGCCACAGAACAACGGCATATATACTGCTGCTGCAGGAGGTTGCAGGAGACTCAGTGCGGACCGCGCTGAGTCTCTCCCATGGATCTATACGGGTCTGCACTGGTCTCTCCCATGGATCTATACGGGTCTGCACTGGTCTCTCCCATGGATCTATACGGGTCTGCACTGGTCTCTCCCATGGATCTATACGGGTCTGCGCTGGTCTCTCCCATGGATCTATACGGGTCTGCACTGGTCTCTCCCATGGATCTATACGGGTCTGCACTGGTCTCTCCCATGGATCTATACGGGTCTGCACTGGTCTCTCCCATGGATCTATACGGGTCTGCGCTGGTCTCTCCCATGGATCTATACGGGTCTGCACTGGTCTCTCCCATGGATCTATACGGGTCTGCACTGGTCTCTCCCATGGATCTATACGGGTCCGTGCTGCACGCTCCTGGATCCATACCGGTCCGCGCTGGTCTCTCCAGTCTGGTCCATGCGGTCTCTCTTTGGTCCGCGCTGGTCTCTGCGCACCGGTCTCTCCAGTCAGGTCTATGCGGTCTCTCTCAGGTCCGCGCTGGTTTCTGTGTGCTGGTCACTCCAGTCTCTCCTCGGGTCTGCATTGGTCTCAGCGCTGGTCCGCGCTGGATCTCCTCCCAGGGTCCAAAATATTTTGAGATTAATCTCAAAACATTTTGAGATTCATTTTTAAATTAATACATAATATATTTTTTATCAAGCTCATAACATTTTGAGATTAATCTCATCATATTTTTAGATTAATCTCATAATTTTGCTAGTTCGACTTTATTCTCATAATATTTCAATTTTTAAATCAACATTTTATAACTTTATTCTCAGTCTGGAAAAAGAAGAAAAAAGGGTGACTCTTTTGCTCCGTGTAACTCTTTGCTTTAGGCCTGTTGCTGTTTCTTCTGGCGTCTGCACACGGCCCTGCAGTCCCTTTTATGGGCATTAAAGGGCGGTTACCTATGCTAAGTACCTATGCTAATGAAGCACCGGGCACGCGCGCTCTACTTACGAGGAGTTGGCATTCATCAACAGCTGCAAACAATTCAGCGGCTTACGAGCGCGTTGATGAATCCCACGTAGGGTCTTCTTAGAAATCTACTTTAGAACAACTTGAGAAGAAATTTAAGACGTTTCTTACGAAGTTATTCGTGAATGAGGCCCATTGTTCTGAGACACAGAATGGAGTCTGCAGCTAAGGACTCGGCTAGGCTAGCCCCGCACTTAGCACCGAGGCGCGAGGCCCACCAGCCATCACGACAGCCCCGATATAGGGTTAGGGTTAGCCGACGATAGCCCCCGGCGCACACGGTATGACGCAGGGGGCCCCCCCTGCCCTTTCGTCCACCCCCCCTCCCTGCTAGGAACACCAGGAGAGGGCGGGGCTGTGACGTCTCGTGTTCCAGCTCCCGGTCCGCCCCTCACAGACTTCTACGACATCTGGAGGGAGCAGGGCTTACTGACGGATCCGTGGCTGGAGAAGACATTGCGCAGGGGTTACGCACTGCAATTCTCCCGAAAGCCACCGCCGTTCCGGGGCGTGCGGGCAGCGCACTCTCAGGTACGGGGATTGCTAGTGGCACTACAAGCGGAGGTCTACTCTCTGCTAAGTCGAGTATATCCGCCTCACCTAAAATTATTGATCATACTTTACTTGATTTTTTCCAAGTTTACTGTTCACCCACACACTATTAGTAACCTTTACAATTCATGTCAAAATCTAACTTTTAAATGACATAGTTGAGTTTCATTTCATAAGTGTTGGTGTGTATCATCTATGGTATTTCTGCATCAGACAATACTTGAAAGGTGTCTGTAAAGTCAGTACTTTACTTAAGTTAATAAACAAATTGATGCGGGAATTACTTGAGTAAGCTTTTACGACATGCGCAGTTCAGTTTTTCACCTCATGGCTAGGATCACTTCCTGCCTCAGCGCCATCCTGTGCTTTTACACCTGTGCTTTTACACCTGTGCCTTCTCACCGCTGTGTATACAGTTATACAGGGAGAGCAGAAAGCAAACTCTACATTGTAATAAGTGAATCAGACCAAACCTTGATGTAAAATATTTTAAGTAATTACTATATACTTCATTTTCCACTATTTTATATTTTTGGTTGACAAATAAGTACTGTATAATATTATCATAGCACCCTGTACAATACTGATTTTATTGCATTAAGTGAAAATACTTCTGCTGTAAGCCTGGTGGTCCATAAATGACAACACAAATATATTGTGTTGATTGAAAACAAAATGTGGTGAAGCAGTGATGCTACCCAGAATGCATTGCAGAGCAAAAAATAAACTTCTTAAAAATTCTACATTTGAGCATTAGTTTTAACAGTGAATAGGAAGCAAGTCCTAAAGCAAACTACTTGAGCAACATTTTGAATAAAGTAATTTGATCAAATATTTAATTGTATTTATTTTCACCAACCGTAATCGACCGGGTCGTGCCAAAGCATCGGTCACTGCTGCAGGTTTATTTAAAGAAATACCAGTACCACACATGGGGTTTCATGCTTGCATGAAACTCAACTGTAAATGCGTTTACCACCTGCAGAGGATCAGTGAGGGGCTGGTGCTATGTAACTTCGATGGCATCTATGGTTGACCCCCCCCCCCCCCCCCCCCCTGACCCAGAAATGAACTAAGGGGTAGAAAGTTGATAGATGGTATGGTACAACTAGTCCATTAGGGCTGAATAGATAATCCAAAGTAAACAAATGTGGAAGGGTAAGATTTTAGTAACCTGTATGAGTAAAGTGCCAGTCTCATAAATAATTTTAAGTAGACTATATACATTAACAATGAGTTATGTTTTACTAATTTATATTGGTAAACTTTAATTCGCACTGGAGTAAGGTTTTATAATTTATTGTGAGTAAACTTTACCTGGTCAAGAGTAAAGCTTAATACATTATTTCATGCAGACTTTACCTGATCTGATTGTTGATAACAGTTACTCAATTAAATTGTGTGCAATTAGTGTCCACACTTTTTTGAGTAAGGGTTACCAATCAAACTTTACAGTAGTCCCTTAGCTACGAGCCCATCAGGCCAGCCCGGCTTGGCAGAGTTCAAGAGGGGGCGCGGCCTTGTGCAGGGGCTTTTATAGAAGAGGGTCGCTAGTGATTGGAGCATATTTATATATATTTGATCTCTCTGGCGTGTGACCTGGGGGTCACGTGATATCCCACTGAAGTCCTAAGGGACTATGCACCTATTCGTAGAACTTAAGTTACATTAGGTAACTATTAATTATGTTTACGTTCAGATGTGACGCCAGAGCAGAGGAAGCAGAGGACGGACTAATATTGACTCATGTCTTCAGGGTCTGAGGGTTTGGGTCTGACCCGGTCCACCTGCAAACTCTGTCCTTGTTAGGCACACAGAGACACAGAGAAGGTCAATATTTGGTTCTGACGTCGGTTATGTGTGTTCCACAGAAAACAGTTCTGAGAAAAAACATTTGGAATCAATACAAGTCAATGATTCACAGATGGTTCATAAAAACATTTAAAGTCTGGATTTTCAGATATTTTTTCATTAAACTTCCCTTTTACAGTGAGTAATATTTATCTATGTAGCACCTTTCACAGACAGCCGCTGTACACAGGAGCCGCATGCCAAACCTATTGTACATGTGTTTGGTGGTGGGGGAAACCGGAGCACCTGGAGGAAAATCACTGTCACCTTTGTACCAGCTCGGTCTAGATAGAACCAGAACCAGAACCACTAAAGAAGGACCTGGTACTGCAGTGGAAACACTCCCAATTGGGGCAGAGTAGACCTGAGTAGAGTAGAGTAGAGTAGAGTAGAGTAGACCTGAATAGAGTAGAGTAGAGTAGAGTAGACCTGAGTAGAGTAGAGAAGGGTATGGTATGGTAGAGTAGAGTAGAGTAGAGTAGAGTAGAGTAGAGTAGAGTAGAGTAGAGTAGAGTAGACCTGAATAGAGTAGAGTAGAGTAGAGTAGAGTAGAGTAGAGTAGAGTAGACCTGAATAGAGTAGAGTAGAGTAGAGTAGAGTAGAGTAGAGTAGAGTAGACCTGAGTAGAGTAGAGTAGAGTAGAGTAGAGTAGAGTAGAGTAGAGTAGAGTAGAGTAGAGTAGACCTGAGTAGAGTAGAGTAGAGTAGAGTAGAGTAGAGTAGAGTAGACCTGAGTAGAGTAGAGTAGAGTAGAGTAGAGTAGAGTAGAGTAGAGTAGACCTGAGTAGAGTAGAGTAGAGTAGAGTAGAGTAGAGTAGAGTAGAGTAGACCTGAATAGAGTAGAGAAGGGTATGGTGGAAATAGGGCTTAAGATGGAAGAACCGTCATTGGTCCCACTACGGGGAAATTCCAGTGTTGCCACGCACAAACAGGACAGGAAGAAAGTGCACATAAGGAGCAGACAAAATATACATAGAGCAATAATGATATAAATAAATAGACTGAAGGATTGACAGAGGACTTCAGGGTCTGTCACAGCTACACAGAGGCTAGCTTAAACACGGAGGCTAGCTTAAACACGGAGGCTAGCTTAAACACGGAGGCTAGCTTAAATACGGAGGCTAGCTTAAACACAGGGGCTAGCTTAAACACGGAGGCTAGCTTAAACACAGAGGCTAGAGGCTAGCTTAAACACAGAGGCTAGTTTAAACACGGAGGCTAGCTTAAACACAGAGGCTAGCTTAAACAAATAAGCTAATCGATATAATAGCGTGTGATGGAGGTGCTGCGCTCTGATTGGCCGGACGTGGCAGGTGTGGGTGACATGTTTATTCTGGGTCACTGCTCTCTAACCTCTTATCTGAGTCCGAGCTGCAGATTACAGAAAACATGTAAATATTCTTCGTTTTCAGGAGGACCGATGTTTTTACGTCAGCAGATTTTTTAAGGCGTGTGGTGGTTTTCAGAAACAGAACATGACAAATCAAACTACTTCCCGTGGGAGTAACTGTAACTAATGCCTTTCTCAAAGTAACCTACACTTATGAAACTGTGAAAGAGTCCTTTTCTTTATTTTTTCCCATTTTGTTAAACGTATGAGTGACTTTTTGACACTTTTTGGGATAAGCACCTCTCTGATCCAAGTATGCGCTGAAATACACTACGGTCAGAAAAACATAGATTTCATAATTACTTATTATTATAATTATTTATTATTTATTTGACTTGGCTATATTTAATAATGTAGATCTGGTGTTGTGTGTTCCTCATTCTACAGTTGTGTGACGATGCAACACTGACATTTCCCCACAGACCGACACAGATCTTTCTCTGATGTTAATCTGATCTAAACCGGTGGATTTATTTAAAACAACTGTCCCTCTGCTCAAAAACACAACTGTAATAAATTCTCCTTCTGCAAATGACCCCTGACCCCTGACCCAAGCCCCGGCGATCCAAGATGGCGCCCTATTCAAATGAACGGTTGTGCTCAGTGGCGCTTTGTGACGGCGTGGGGGCTGAAAGATTAGCGGAAGTCGCCTGGAACTCTCAAAGATCTCTGGGAAACTCTCAAAGATCTATGGGAAACTCTCAAAGATCTATGGGAAACTCTCAAAGATCTATGGGAAACTCTCAAAGATCTATGGGAAACTCGCAAAGGTCTATGGGAAACTCGCAAAGGTCTATGGGAAACTCTCAAAGATCTATGGGAAACTCTCAAAGATCTATGGGAAACTCTCAAAGATCTATGGGAAACTCTCAAAGGTCTATGGGAAACTCCCAAAGATCTATGGGAAACTCTCAAAGATCTATGGGAAACTCTCAAAGATCTATGGGAAACTCCCAAAGATCTATGGGAAACTCTCAAAGATCTATGGGAAACTCTCAAAGATCTATGGGAAACTATCAAAGATCTATGGGAAACTCTCAAAGATCTATGGGAAACTCTCAAAGATCTATGGGAAACTCTCAAAGATCTATGGGAAACTCTCAAAGATCTATGGGAAACTCGCAAAGGTCTATGGGAAACTCTCAAAGATCTATGGGAAACTCTCAAAGATCTATGGGAAACTCTCAAAGATCTATGGGAAACTCTCAAAGATCTATGGGAAACTCTCAAAGATCTATGGGAAACTCTCAAAGATCTATGGGAAACTCTCAAAGATCTATGGGAAACTCTCAAAGATCTATGGGAAACTCTCAAAGATCTATGGGAAACTCTCAAAGATCTATGGGAAACTCTCAAAGATCTATGGGAAACTCTCAAAGATCTATGGGAAACTCTCAAAGATCTATGGGAAACTCTCAAAGATCTATGGGAAACTCTCAAAGATCTATGGGAAACTCTCAAAGATCTATGGGAAACTCTCAAAGATCTATGGGAAACTATCAAAGATCTATGGGAAACTCTCAAAGATCTATGGGAAACTCTCAAAGATCTATGGGAAACTCTCAAAGATCTATGGGAAACTCTCAAAGATCTATGGGAAACTCTCAAAGATCTATGGGAAACTCTCAAAGATCTATGGGAAACTCTCAAAGATCTATGGGAAACTCTCAAAGATCTATGGGAAACTCTCAAAGATCTATGGGAACTCAAAGACTATAAATCAAGATCTATGGGAAACTCTCAAAGATCTATGGGAAACTCTCAAAGATCTATGGGAAACTCGCAAAGGTCTATGGGAAACTCTCAAAGATCTATGGGAAACTCTCAAAGATCTATGGGAAACTCTCAAAGGTCTATGGGAAACTCTCAAAGATCTATGGGAAACTCTCAAAGGTCTATGGGAAACTCCCAAAGATCTATGGGAAACTCTCAAAGATCTATGGGAAACTCTCAAAGATCTATCGGAAACTCTCAAAGATCTATGGGAAACTCTCAAAGATCTATGGGAAACTATAAAAGATCTATGGGAAACTCTCAAAGATCTATGGGAAACTCTCAAAGATCTATGGGAAACTCTCAAAGATCTATGGGAAACTCTCAAAGGTCTATGGGAAACTCTCAAAGATCTATGGGAAACTCTCAAAGGTCTATGGGAAACTCTCAAAGATCTATGGGAAACTCTCAAAGATCTATGGGAAACTCTCAAAGATCTATGGGAAACTCTCAAAGATCTCTGGGAAACTCTCCTGTATTTGGGCATCGTCTGGTCCTCCCGGTTCTGTGCAGTGGATGATCTCCCATGATGCTTTGCGCCAAACACGTGTGTGTGGGTCTCACACCGGGTCTCACGCACGTGCACAGAGGGTCTCACGCACGTGCACAGAGGGGCTCGGCCGCTCTGACCAATCAGAGCAGTTCATCAGAGCTCTCTGTCAGGTTCTCTGTCAGGTTCTCTGTCAGGTTCTCTGTCAGCTGAGGTTGAGCTGTTTTAATATGCATTGAGTCCTATGGGGAACATTTCTGTGTAGCCCACGTGAATTTAGTCTGGTTCAGTCTGGTTCAGTCTGCAGTACCGCGAGAATCCCCCGAGCACATGAGTTATTCAGCTACAAACTAGTAACACCCTATCCAGTTATTATAATAGATCCATGCCCATGACCTATGAACACAGGAAGTGACATCATTCTAAACATGATGACGTCACTTCCTGTGGTTTCAGTGAATCTGAATAATCCTATCATAAACTGAAACCACAGACAGTCGGGACAAGACTTTGAAAATGTGTTTTGTTGAAAACATGAGTTAAATGTGTTTTGTGAGTCAGCTGCATTTAAAGAAACAATAGAATCTTCACTTTAATAAAACACAATGTTTTCTTTTTTTACCTTCAAAGCTAATGTGAGAAAGTGTGTTTTCCTGTGATTTTAGAAAGTAACTATTTATAAAACTAGACTTAAAGTAGTAACTGTAGTGGATTACATTTACTTTGTCGGTCAATGAAGCCCAACAGGGAAGTGCTCATGGACAAAGTTTTGCTCCAACTCGCTCCTATTGACTTACATGTAAAACAACTCTTCTCACTGTTTCTGTTGTGGCTTAATCCGGGGTTTATGGTTCTCCGTGACCCTGGTGGTTATGTTTGTTTATGGTCCTCTGTGATCCTGGTGGTTATGTTTGTTTATGGTCCTCCGTGATCCTGGTGGTTATGTTTGTTTATGGTCCTCCGTGATCCTGGTGGATATGTTTGTTTATGGTCCTCCGTGATCCTGGTGGTTATGTTTGTTTATGGTCCTCCGTGATCCTGTTGGATATATTTGTTTATGGTCCTCCGTGATCCTGGTGGTTATGTTTGTTTATGGTTCTCCGTGATCCTGGTGGGTATGTTTGTTTATGGTCCTCCGTGATCCTGGTGGTTATGTTTGTTTATGGTTCTCCGTGATCCTGGTGGTTATTTTTGCTTATGGTCCTCTGTGATCCTGGTGGGTATGTTTGTTGATGGTCCTCCGTGATCCTGGTGGTTATGTTTGTTTATGGTCCTCCGTGATCCTGGTGGGTATGTTTGTTGATGGTCCTCCGTGATCCTGGTGGTTATGTTTGTTTATGGTCCTCCGTGATCCTGGTGGTTATGTTTGTTTATGGTCCTCCGTGATCCTGGTGGGTATGTTTGTTGATGGTCCTCCGTGATCCTGGTGGTTATGTTTGTTTATGGTCCTCCGTGATCCTGGTGGGTATGTTTGTTGATGGTCCTCCGTGATCCTGGTGGTTATGTTTGTTTATGGTCCTCCGTGATACTGGTGGTTATGTTTGTTTATGGTTCTCCATGATCCTGGTGGGTATGTTTGTTGATGGTCCTCCGTGATCCTGGTGGGTATGTTTGTTTATGGTCCTCCGTGATCCTGGTGGGTATGTTTGTTGATGGTCCTCCGTGATCCTGGTGGGTATGTTTGTTGATGGTCCTCCGTGATCCTGGTGGGTATGTTTGTTTATGGTCCTCCGTGATCCTGGTGGGTATGTTTGTTGATGGTCCTCCGTGATCCTGGTGGGTATGTTTGTTTATGGTCCTCCGTGATCCTGGTGGGTATGTTTGTTGATGGTCCTCCGTGATCCTGGTGGGTATGTTTGTTTATGGTCCTCCGTGATCCTGGTGGGTATGTTTGTTGATGGTCCTCCGTGATCCTGGTGGTTATGTTTGTTTATGGTCCTCCGTGATCCTGGTGGGTATGTTTGTTGATGGTCCTCCGTGATCCTGGTGGTTATGTTTGTTTATGGTCCTCCGTGATCCTGGTGGGTATGTTTGTTTATGGTCCTCCGTGATACTGGTGGTTATGTTTGTTTATGGTTCTCCATGATCCTGGTGGGTATGTTTGTTGATGGTCCTCCGTGATCCTGGTGGGTATGTTTGTTTATGGTCCTCCGTGATCCTGGTGGGTATGTTTGTTGATGGTCCTCCGTGATCCTGGTGGGTATGTTTGTTTATGGTCCTCCGTGATCCTGGTGGGTATGTTTGTTGATGGTCCTCCGTGATCCTGGTGGGTATGTTTGTTTATGGTCCTCCGTGATCCTGGTGGGTATGTTTGTTGATGGTCCTCCGTGATCCTGGTGGTTATGTTTGTTTATGGTCCTCCGTGATCCTGGTGGTTATATTTGTTTATGGTCCTCCGTGATCCTGGTGGTTATGTTTGTTGATGGTCCTCCGTGATCCTGGTGGGTATGTTTGTTGATGGTCCTCCGTGATCCTGGTGGGTCTGTTTGTTTATGGTCCTCCGTGATCCTGGTGGGTATGTTTGTTGATGGTCCTCCGTGATCCTGGTGGGTATGTTTGTTTATGGTTTTGGTGAATCCAGATTTAAGCCACAGAAGAAGACGAGCCTTTTCAGTCCCGTAAGATCCAACAAGAAACAAACATTTTTTATTTGATTTGTAACAATGACGTCATCAGATATTACTACTGAAAGGAGGATTCTCTACTTCCTGGTGGATCATCAAGCCTATTGGTCCTCACAACTGTCAATCATCCTGCTGATACGTGCTGTCGATTGGCTTCTTCTACATTACAGGTGATGTCACACTCTGTCCTCTGCAGTCTGTGCGTCGGGCTCTGAAGTGACTCTTGGGTTTCGTAAAGACAGAGTTTGTTTCTAAAAATGTGTGAGATTTGTGAGTAAATAATTAAAAAGGTAAAAGTAATAATTAGCTTGAAGGTCGGTGGGCGGGAGACTCAGTTTTATCGCCTCAAACCTTTTTCTTTCTGTTAATAAACACTGTTGTTATGTTGGATTTTAGTGTCGCTCACGAGACCCGAGATAAGAACATGAAGGTGGAAATGTACAGCGGGAAACACAGCTCCAGGCTCTTCACCGGCTTCTTTCAGACATTCACAGATTCCTTAAATAAGTCTGTAAATAACCAAAGACCTAATGTTATTATTTTATTCTTAGTTTTTGCCTTCAGAGTTCAAATGTCAGAATGTCAGACTTCAGAAACAAAACAAGGCAACAATTATAATGCAAAGGATAATATTACTTAATCATGAGACTAATAATAATATAAAATAAAAATACAAGAAAAAAGGATTTATTGAAAATGTCAGTAAAAATAACACAATAAAGAGGTAAAAAAAACTACTCTACTCTACTCTACTCTACCCTACTCTACTCTACCTTACTCTACTCTACCCTACTCTACCCTACCCTACTCTACTCTACTCTACCCTACTGTATTATTCTCTACTGTAGTCTAGTTTAGAGTAGAGTAGGGTAGAGTAGAGTAGAGTAGGGTAGAGTAGTGTAGGGTAGAGTAGAGTAGAGTAGGGTAGAGTAGAGTAGAGTAGAGTAGAGTAGAGTAGAGTAGAGAAGGGTAGAGTAGAGTAGGGTAGGGTAGAGTAGAGTAGAGTAGGGTAGAGTAGAGAAGAGTAGAGTAGAGTAGGGTAGAGTAGAGTAGAGTAGAGTAGGGTAGAGTAGAGAAGGGTAGAGTAGGGTAGAGTAGGGTAGAGTATAGTAGAGTAGGGTAGAGTAGAGTAGGGTAGAGTATAGTAGAGTAGGGTAGAGTAGAGTAGGATAGGGTAGAGTAGGGTAGAGTAGAGTAGGATAGGGTAGAGTAGAGTAGGGTAGAGTAGAGTAGAGTAGAGTAGAGTAGGGTAGAGTAGGGTAGAGTAGAGTAGAGTAGAGTAGGGTAGAGTAGAGTAGAGTAGGGTAGAGTAGAGTAGAGTAGAGTAGGGTAGAGTAGAGTAGAGTAGAGTAGGGTAGAGTAGGGTAGAGTAGAGTAGAGTAGAGTAGAGTAGGATAGGGTAGAGTAGAGTCGAGTAGGGTAGAGTAGGGTAGAGTAGAGTAGGGTAGAGTAGAGTAGGATAGGGTAGAGTAGAGTAGAGTAGGGTAGAGTAGGGTAGAGTAGAGTAGAGTAGGGTAGAGTAGAGTAGAGTAGAGTAGGGTAGAGTAGGGTAGAGTAGAGTAGAGTAGAGTAGAGTAGGGTAGAGTAGAGTAGGGTAGAGTAGGGTAGAGTAGAGTAGAGTAGAGTAGGGTAGGGTAGAGTAGAGTAGAGTAGAGTAGAGTAGGGCTGGTGGAAACAGGGCTTCAGTTTGAGGAGAGGGATTACTTTATTAGCTAAGAGCCAGAGAAATGCAATATAAACACATGGACAGAGGAGTGAAAACTAACTCTAGCTACAATAATCAGATACATTGAACACAAGAACAAATATTCAGCAGATTTAGAAACTTAATTCAACATCCTGCTGTGATACAGACCTTTACACGTCTATAGTATAATGCTAACTGTCACTGTTGCTAGGTGCTGTCTGTTGCTATGGCGACGGTGAAGCCATATGACACCTGTAGTTCAATGTAAAATTATACAAACAAACGTTGATTTTGTTTTTAAATGCCGCTTCCAGGTGCGACTCATACCGAAAATACAGAAACCACAATAAACACATTCCTCCAACACAGTGACTGCAGCGCTCTAAGTTGCACGGTGGCTGAGTGGATAGCACTCTCGCCTCTCAGCAAGAAGGTCCTGGGTTCGAATCCCGGTCGGACCAGGGCCTTTCTGAGTGGAGTTTGCATGTTCTCCCCGTGTCTGCGTAGGTTTCCCCTACCACTAAAAATATGTCCAATAGTTCTGGCATGCGCCTCCTGTACTGGCCCCGCTCCCATCTCTGTGTGGAGTGAGAGACAAATGCCCAAAAATTAACAATTGTAAACCGCTTTGAGACTCAGATCTGCAGTGAAAAGGCGGTATATAAATAAAAACTTACTTACTTACTTACTAAGTTATTTTTATTGTTTAATTTGTGTCAAAAACAGAAATTCCATTAAATAACATCACATTCTGTCCTGTAAAAGTAAAACAGTCTCTCCTTTCTCTCCCGCACCTCCCTCCGTCTCTTCTGTTGTGTGTTTGCTCCTCATGGCTCATTTCCATGCTTTGCTCCTATTGGCTGAGCTCTCCTGTTTGCCGCGCTCCTATTGGCTCAGCCTGCTGTCATTCCCGCCCCCCGCGCTCTGCCATTGGCTCTCCGCTCTGGACCTCTCAGGTTATCTTTCCAACTCCACTCAATGAAGCTTATTTTCCTCCAGAGTAACGGAGCAGGCGCAGCGACTTAAAGCTTCTTTACAACAAACCTAAAGAGACGAGTTTTGACGTTTTCCGGACTCGCTGTGTGTCCATGAGCGAAGGACGAAGGCCGGGAACATGCAGACGTCCAAAGGGTTCCGCATGGATGACTTTATTGCAGGATGGATCGGAGGTGAGTGTACACTTTGTCCTAAATACACATATTTTTATGTGGCAATTATTTGGAATTCACGTATTTTAGTGCACGTTAAATAATCTAACTGCACTTTGCTCACCGTTAAAACTATTGTCAAAACTTACAGCCTGTGGTCAAAACACATTTTAATTTATCTGATATTTATTCTCCCATAAATACAGCTTTGAACAAGGCATTTCGACCAAAACAGCTCATTATGAATAGCTGTGCAATAGGATTAACTGGGAGCAAAGTTGCGGTGACTCCTGTTGCATGTGTTGGTTGTTGATGTGTCTGGCAGTGGCCGTAGGGGGCGCTGTTTGCTGCTAATTGCATAAGTTTCTTGCATCAATAACCTAAATACAGTGTGGTGGAGAAATACTTTGAAACTTGGGAAACTAGAAATAACTTTAACTGGACATAATGTGAGATTTAAGCCTTTTTTAAACCAGGAAAGCCTTGTTGAGATGAATAACCTGTTTTTAGACTTATAGACTACTTTTAGAATACTTTTAGAATACTTTTAGAATACTTATAGAATACTTATAGAATATTTATAGAATAATTATAGACTACTTTTAGAATACTTATAGACTACTTTTAGAATACTTATAGAATACTTATAGACTACTTTTAGAATACTTATAGACTACTTTTAGAATACTTATAGAATACTTATAGACTACTTTTAGAATACTTATAGAATACTTATAGACTACTTTTAGAATACTTATAGACTACTTTTAGAATACTTATAGAATACTTATAGACTACTTTTAAAATACTTATAGAATACTTATAGACTACTTTTAGAATACTTATAGACTACTTTTAGAATACTTATAGAATACTTATAGACTACTTTTATAATACTTATAGAATACTTATAGAATATTTATAGAATACTTATAGACTACTTATAGACTACTTTTAGAATACTTATAGAATACTTTAAGACTACTTTTAGAATACTTTTAGAATACTTTAAGACTACTTTTAGAATACTTATAGACTACTTTTAGAATACTTATAGAATACTTTAAGACTACTTTTAGAATACTTTTAGACTTTGGTCGGAGAGACAAACTGCTGGAGATAAATCTTCAGGTTTTGTTCCAACAGAAACAGAGTCTGGGCCTCGCTCCAACTTCGAAAACTCAGTCCAAACTCAGTCCAAACTCAGTCCAAACTCAGTCCAAACTCAGTCCAAACTCAGTCCAAACTCAGTCCAAACTCAGTCCAAACTCAGTCCAAACTCAGTCCAAACTCAGTCCAAACTCAGTCCAAACTCAGTCCAAACTCAGTCCAAACTCAGTCCAAACTCAGTCCAAACTCAGTCCAAACTCAGTCCAAACTCAGTCCAAACTCAGTCCAAACTCAGTCCAAACTCAGTCCAAACTCAGACCAAACTCAGTCCAAACTCAGACCAAACTCAGACCAAACTCAGACCAAACTCAGTCCAAACTCAGTCCAAACTCAGACCAAACTCAGACTTATAGAATGCTTTTAGAATACTCTACTCTACTCTACTCTACTCTACTCTACTCTACTCTACGCTACTCTACTCTACTCTACTCTACTCTACTCTACTCTACGCTACTCTACTCTACTCTACTCTACTCTACTCTACGCTACTCTACTCTACTCTACTCTACTCTACCCTTCTCTACTCTACTCTACTCTACTCTACTCTACTTTACCCTTCTCTACTCTACTCTACCCTTCTCTACTCTACTCTACTCTACTCCACCCTACTCTACTCGACTCGACTCTACGCTACTCTACTCTACTTTACCCTTCTCTACTCTACTCTACTCTACTCTACCCTACCCTTCTCTACTCTACTCTACGCTACTCTACTCTACTCTTCGCTACTCTAATCTACGCTACTCTACTCTACTCTACTCTACTCTACGCTACTCTACTCTACCCTTCTCTACTCTACTCTACGCTACTCTACTCTACTCTACGCTACTCTAATCTACGCTACTCTACTCTACTCTACTCTACTCTACGCTACTCTACCCTTCTCTTCTCTACTCTACTCTACTCTACCCTACTCTACTCGACTCGACTCTACTCTACTCTACCCTACTCTACTCTACTCTACCCTACCCTTCTCTACTCTACTCTACGCTACTCTACTCTACTCTACGCTACTCTAATCTACTCTACTCTACTCTACTCTATGCTACTCTACTCTACGCTACTCTACTCTACGCTACTCTACCCTACCCTACTCTACTCTACGCTACTCTACTCTTCTCAAATCCAACTAGGAGAGTAGAGTTGAAACAGGACTTTTCTCTTCTGCATGAGAGCGACTCGTGCTGCAAATAATGAATGATTTTGCAATTTATTAAATTCCGCCAAAAACACTAAAAACAGCAGTAAAGACACAAATCAAAATTGTGCAATCGAGAGAAAAATGTATATTAGATAGACTTTATTCAAGCTTACACAATTACAATGTCTTTTAAACATGTGCATGCATTGTTATATGCATTTACATTACAATACAATACAATACAATATATTCTTGTATAGCCCTAGGTCACAACAGAAGTCATCTCAGAGACTTAACAAAACCATTGAAATCACCAACACAGGTCAGAGAATCAACAGTTAAAACATATGAAGAATATAAAGCACACACAGAAGAAAATGTCCATACATGTTGTAGAATGCTAAAGTGTCCTGATCATCACCAATCCTTTCTGTTGGACACTAACTGTCCAACAAGACCCTCCTGCATCAACAAGGAACAACTCTTAAAAAACCCAGTGGGAAAAAGTGAGAAACCTTGGGGAGAACTAGGGAAACCCACAGGGAGGGAGACCCATATGAGAAAGGGATCCGCTCCTCCGGACGGACAGGCTAATGATCTAGGACCTAAGCTAGCTACAGAACGTGGACCAGTGGCCGCTGAACGTGGACAGGTCCGGTGCAGGACTGAAGCACTCCCAGGCGGGTCGGGCGGGGCAGTCCGCAGGTGTAGATGGAAGAGGCCAGGCTCAGAGATCCCGTCATCGTACCATGAAACAGACAATGGGACAACGGGTGAATAGCAATGAACAAACTACAGTCAAAATCATAATAATGCTAAATAGATAAAGTAGGAAGGAGGAGAGGATAGTGCTCAAGTAACAGTCTAAGATATTTAGCCTTCCCTGAGTCTTACCTTCCTAACATATGCTAAACTAAACAGAACTGTTTTAGCCTAGCCTGGAGCCAGTTAAGATCCTTGATGCTGTATTTTAAACAAGCTGGAAGCTCTTCAAAGAGGTTTTAGGGCACACCACCAGCAAAGCATTACAGTAGTCGAACCTTGAGCAAACAGCAATTCATGTGAGTATTAAGACATAACATATAACGATATACACAGCTCGAAAAGGGAGTGAGAAGAAGTAAACGTATACAACTCCCACCCCCTCTCATTACAAACATTTTTTATATAAACATACATTTACACTGTTAATCAATACAAGAATGTGGCAACTGAATTCAGAACGAGCGGCAACGGAGGAGGCGGACCTCAGTTCACAGCAAACAGCCCTGCGGTGACGCACGTATTCTTTTAAAACATGAATCCCCAGAGGGTCTACCTGCTCTGATGCATCTCACACGCAGCATTCTGAGTGATATTATGGATAAATGGGCGGGTCATTCGGACGTGCGTTAATGCGTTAATGAAAAATGTAATTAACATGAGTTAACGCGATAATTTTGACAGCCCTAATATATATATATGTGTGTTTAAAACTATATATGTGTGTTTAAAACTATATATATATGTGTGTTTAAAACTATACATGTGTGTTTAAAACTATATATATATGTGTGTTTAAAACTATATATATGTGTGTTTAAAACTATATATGTGTGTTTAAAACTATATATATGTGTGTTTAAAACTATATATGTGTGTTTAAAACTATATATGTGTGTTTAAAACTATATATATATGTGTGTTTAAAACTATATATGTGTGTTTAAAACTATATATATGTGTGTTTAAATCTATATATATATGTGTGTTTAAAACTATATATGTGTGTTTAAAACTATATATGTGTGTTTAAATCTATATATATATGTGTGTTTAAAACTATATATGTGTGTTTAAAACTATATATATGTGTGTTTAAAACTATATATGTGTGTTTAGAACTATATATGTGTGTTTTAAAACTATATATATGTGTGTTTTAAAACTATATATGTGTGTTTAAATCTATATATATGTGTGTTTAAAACTATATATGTGTGTTTTAAAACTATATATATATGTGTGTTTAAAACTATATATGTGTGTTTAAAACTATATATGTGTGTTTTAAAACTATATATATGTGTGTGTTTAAAACTATATATGTGTGTTTAAATCTATACATATATGTGTGTGTTTAAAACTATATATGTGTGTTTAAATCTATATATATGTGTGTTTAAATCTATATATGTGTGTGTTTAAATCTATATATATGTGTGTTTAAATCTATATATATATATATGTGTGTTTAAAACTATATATATGTGTGTTTAAAACTATATATATGTGTGTTTTAAACTATATATATGTGTGTGTTTAAAACTATATATATGCGTGTTTAAAACTATATATGTGTGTTTAAATCTATATATATATGTGTGTTTAAAACTATATATGTGTGTTTAAAACTATATATGTGTGTTTAAAACTATATATATATATATATGTGTTTTAAATCTATATATGTGTGTGTTTAAAATCTATATATATATATGTGTGTTTAAAACTATATATATGTGTGTTTAAAACTATATATATGTGTGTTTAAAACTATATATATGCGTGTTTAAAACTATGTGTGTTTAAATCTATATATATGTGTGTTTAAAACTATATATATATGTGTGTTTAAAACTATATATGTGTGTTTAAAACTATATATATGTGTGTTTAAAACTATATATATATGTGTGTTTAAAACTATATATGTGTGTGTTTAAAACTATATATATGCGTGTTTAAAACTATATATGTGTGTTTAAGTCTATGTGTGTGTTTGACCGCAGGGGCTTCCAGTGTGGTGGTGGGACATCCGCTGGACACAGTGAAGGTCAGTCACTAAACCCTGATCTGGAGTTGGTTTTTAGGCCATGCCTAAAAAATGGTTATTGGTATAGCACAGTTCATACAACAACAAAAATAAAAAATAAAAATCGGTTTTATATAGCGCTTTTCTGGACACTCAAAGACGCTTCACATGTGTCATTATTCATTCACTCCATACACGGTGGTGATAAACTACTACTGTAGCCACAGCTGCCCTGGGGCACACTGACAGAAGCGAGGCAACCAGTATGTGCCATCGGCCCCTCCCACCACCACCAACCATTCACACACACACCAAACTCATTCTAGGCAATGGGGGTGAAGTGTCTTGCACTACGGCACAACGGCAGTTTGGCACTTTACAGCCGCCCCACTGTGGCTGGTGTTCCCAGAGGTTAAGTGTCTTGCCAAGGACACAACGACAGTAGTCAGTGGGAGTCGATGGTGAAAGTCTTGAGCGGGGCTTGAACCCACGACCTTCTGGCTCAAAGGCCAACGCTATAGTTCTTTTCCATTGGGATAAGCCTCACTAGTAAGATATTTTTGCAGGAGAATAGTTTAAACCAATGGGGAGGGGCCTCAGCTGTCTGTCAAGGATTTGAATTAGTTGCGCCCAATCAGGAGGCTGTGGGGGCGGGTCTAACAGGGGCTTGCGTTGGAATAACCTCTCTCCATCAATTTTATTGTTATTTTAATGTATTTAGCCAAGTATTGTAAATATTAGTACTTTCTTTCTTCAGTGCACAGACACATCACACAGACACAGATGGATTGTTTTGTTTTTCCCACAGACTCGGCTCCAGGCTGGACAAGGCTACAAGAACACGCTGCATTGTGTCCTGAGCATCTACAGAAAGGAATCGGTAAAACAAACGTAAAGCTGGGTTGGCATAGATCTGGTGAGGTGTGATTTCAAGACTTCAAAATCAAACATATACAAATGGAAGCAGAGGATAATACATCTGTCAAAGTGTCTCTCGCTGCGTGTCTCTGTTTGGGCTCTGCTCACGTGAGCGCGTACATCTGGACTCTCCCGCTGAGCTCGGCTCGGAAAACAAAAGAAACAAACCCAAACTATTTCAGCACATTCAGGGTGTCAGGAAGCAATAAAAATCCGTCTCTGTGTAAACCAGTGTGCTCCAGAGTTTCACTGATTGACTTTAGTTTTGGGTCAGTTCTGATCTGGGTTTGGACTTTCAGATGTATTTTCTACTTGGTTCTGGTGTGTTTTGTATGTTTTACTTCCTGTCTCCATGTTGATCGTCTGTCCCTGTGTCGCTCAAACAAGACTAAGAATAAGATTTAATTGTGTCTGGAACTTCCTAAGGAACAATTTACACTTATTAAGCTCAAACATGCACTTTCTCACTGAGGACGAACCGACGTGTTTTAGCGCCAGTGCTGTCGAACCATTCATTGTTGTATTTACATTTGTCCCTTTTCTCAATGTCCCTTGATAAAATTTAAAATAGTCATATAATAAAACATTTATTAACCTCGCTTGCTCGGTTAATAAGTCGTTACTCTTTTGTTGATTTCTCGCAGTGGAAATAAATCAAGCTTCAACGTCAGGTCTGGAGATAGTTGCAGTGATAAAAAAGTATAAATATAATGTATAAAAACGTGTGTGTGTGTGTGTCTGTGCGTGTGTGTGTGTGTGTGTGTGTGTGTGTGTGTGTGTCTGTGTGTGTGTGCGTGCGTGTGTGTGTGTGTGTGTGTATGTTGCAGGCCATGGCGTTCTTCA
This sequence comes from Knipowitschia caucasica, assembly GCA_964034765.1. NCBI lineage: Eukaryota > Metazoa > Chordata > Actinopteri > Gobiiformes > Gobiidae > Knipowitschia > Knipowitschia caucasica. Next base: position 40,872,414 of record OZ035830.1, on the reverse strand, counting down.
AGGGCATGTCCTTTCCCCTGGCCTCTATCACGGTCTATAACTCGGTGGTGTTTGGCTTCTTCAGTAACGCTCAGAGACTGATCAGTAAGCACAGGTACGGAGACGGGCGCCACCCCGGCTCGCTCGCCGACATCACGCTGGCCAGCACGCTCACCGGCCTGGTCTCCGTGGGTCTGGGGGCTCCCGTAGACCTGGTCAAGATCCGGCTCCAGATGCAGACCCAGACTCTGCTCACAGGTACCAGACTCAGCTCACAGGTACCAGACTCAGCTCACAGGTACCAGACTCTGCTCACAGGTACCAGACTCAGACTCTGCTCACAGGTGCCAGACTCAGACTCTGCTCAGAGGTACCAGACTCAGCTCACAGGTACCAGACTCAGACTCTGCTCACAGGTACCAGACCCAGACTCTCCTCACAGGTACCAGACTCAGACTCTGCTCACAGGTACCAGACTCAGACTCTGCTCACAGGTACCAGACTCAGCTCACAGGTACCAGACTCAGCTCACAGGTACCAGACTCTGCTCACAGGTACCAGACTCAGACTCTGCTCACAGGTGCCAGACTCAGACTCTGCTCAGAGGTACCAGACTCAGCTCACAGGTACCAGACTCAGACTCTGCTCACAGGTACCAGACCCAGACTCTCCTCACAGGTACCAGACTCAGACTCTGCTCACAGGTACCAGACTCAGACTCTGCTCACAGGTACCAGACTCTGCTCACAGGTACCAGACTTCCTGATGTTGCAGTAAAACACTTTAAAGATAAAAACATAAATGAGTTTGTTCTCAGTGACCTCAGAACACTCTCATTTTACTGTCGCACCTTTATGTATCACAGGGACTTTCATTATTATTATTATATTACATTATGATGGAGTAACTTTGGAGTAACTTTAGAGTACCTTTGGATTAACTTTGGAGTAACTTTAGAGTAACTTTGGAGTAACTTTGGAGTAACTTTGGAGTAACTTTGGAGTAACTTTAGAGTAACTTTGGAGTAATTTTGGATTAATTTTGGATTAATTTTGGATTAATTTTGGAGTAACTTTGGAGTAACTTTGGAGTAACTTTAGAGTAACTTTAGAGTAACTTTGGAGTAACTTTGGAGTAACTTTGGATTAACTTTGGAGTAACTTTAGAGTAACTTTGGAGTAACTTTGGATTAACTTTGGAGTAATTTTGGATTAACTTTGGAGTAACTTTGGAGTAACTTTGGATTAACTTTGGATTAATTTTGGAGTAACTTTGGAGTAACTTTAGAGTAACTTTGGATTAACTTTGGAGTAACTTTGGAGTAACTTTGGATTAATTTTAGAGTAACTTTCAGCTGCACAGATAAGGCAGTGAACGGAAAAACACTTTTCTTTTCTTTTCCATTAAACTAAATAAAATCACAGAGTTCACTTGAATCTAAATCAGACGTCTTCCTCTTTCGCTGAAGAAGAGTTTACGACCCGCTACACGCCAGAAACACTGAAGACGTCATAAACAGACTCATAAAGTGAATATTGTGTTTGCAGGGAACTCATAAACTGAGGCCAAACTACTGACTCACATCAAATGGGTTATAACGGGTCAATAGCACAGACTGTCAGTGTGCCCCAGGGCAGCTGTGGCTACACCTCTGTCTGAAAAGTTCTGAAAAGCGCTGTATAAACCCATGCATTTTATGATTATACTCTACTCTGACATGTGCACATTTGTAAGATAAGAAAAGATCGTTCTTTGTTCCTCCCACAGTCATCGTTTCACTGAATAAAAACTATGAAATAAAAGTCCTCAGATTGAACAGGAAGATAATATAAGTAGAATAATAAAACTCTGCAGCTTGTACTTTAGCAGAGAATATGATCAGAATAAACAGTCGTCATAAAAGCAGCAGGTGAGAGGCACGTGTTCTCATTGTACAGTCTGACAGCAGCAGGAAGGAAGGACCTGCGAGACCTCTCCTTCACACAGAGAGGGTGAATAAGTCTGTCCCTGAAGCTACTCTCCAGAGCAGCCAGAGTGTCCTGCAGGGGGCGACAGTCATGGTATTTGAATCTTTGGGCTAGGAGCTGATTGGCTGAGAGCTGATTGGCCGAGAGCTGATTGGCTGAGAGCTGATTGGCTGAGAGCTGATTGGCCGAGAGCTGATTGGCTGAGAGCTGATTTGGCCGAGAGTCTGTTCCTGTCTTTAGATCTACTTTTTCAGAGGCCAAATAATTCATGTGAAAACTAGTGACAGCAGTATTTTGAGGTTTAGAGTCTAGTTGCCGTCTGTAACCGTCTCCTCCCGGTCTCCACAGAGAGCCTGCAGCTAACCGCTAACACCAGTCTGGGGGTGCACTCGGTCTCCCTGCCCGCCTCCGCCTCCTCCTCCTCCTCCTCGGGCTCAGTTTACCGTGGGCCTCTTCACTGCATCAGCTCCATCCTGCAGACAGAGGGCGTGGCCGGGCTGTACCGTGGCGCCGGGGCCATGGTGCTGCGTGACGTTCCCGGATACGCCCTCTACTTCATCCCGTACATGGTCCTGGTCGACCTGCTGCGCCCGGACCCCAGCTCCAGCCCCCACCCCTGCTCCATCTGGCTCGCAGGCGGCGTCGCAGGTCAGTTTCACCGTACTGTACATCCTGGACTATAAGCCGCACCTGCGTTCTCTCCCTATGGTCCAATACCATGTGGTCTCTCTCTGGATCAATACCATACATTAAATTGAGAAATAAAAGATGTAATCTAGTGTTTTTATTTTAATCTGAAACATTCTGACTTTTAAAGATTCTCCAACGAGACAAAGACATTTAGTCTGATTTAAGAACTGTTTATTTACTTTTATAGGAGACATTTCTTGAATATTTCTAAAACAGAATCTGGTTTTAAATCAGAATGTGCTCAGATTAAGACACATTTTGCCCAATAAGAGACATTTTTTACGTATTTTTTCAACACATTTAGCAGTGTATAAGCCGCACCACCTTCATGTTAAGAGAAAGTACATTGTGTGCACATACAGGCCGCACTGGAATATAAGCCGCAGGTTGGTTGTTCTGTAACAGAGAGACCACTGTTTTAACTGTTTCAATGTCGGGTGTTAGCTTCACCGTTAGCTTCCATCACTCGTTCATCGTGTCCTGTAGCGACGGAAACTTGACTAAAAATAACAATAAGTTAATCAAATCTGCTCTGACGACTCTAACACAATACAAATACACATATTAGCCGCATCACTCTATAAGCCACAGCTTTCACAGGGCAAGAAAAACGTAGCAACTTAATGGAAAGTATAGATTTTTTTTTTTTAAATATACAAAAGTGGGCAAGAAAAGGCGAGCTCAACGTCGACTCAAACGAGGAAGTCCATTTTAATGTTTTTATTTAGTATTTAGACGTAATTCAATTCAATTAATTTGCGGACAGCCCCAAACCACAGCAGCCGTCGTCTCTGTGGACTTTACAAAGTTGTCGATTCACCAACAACAGATCAGAGAATCAAACCGTTAGAACACAGGAAATGCAATAACAACAAACTTCATTGATCCACAAGGAAAGTATTTGGGGAAAAAGATGTTTATTTCAGTCTAAAAGTGTTGCTGTTTGTACAGAAACTATTCTCAGAGAAACTAAAGTGAAAGTGCAGCTCCAGTGCAGGGCAGCCATCCCTGCTTGCGGCTCGTCCACGGATGGATTGTTTTTATCAGCGCTGCTACTGGAGCTGATAAGGGACAAACAAGAGGCAGAAGTCACAGAAACAGCACAAAAATATGTCGACTTCAAATCAGCAGCAGTTTGTGTGAGGCTGCATCTGCATGGGATTAAAGCTGGGGTACGTAACTTTCAACCCACAGAGATAGATTGATATGAAATGATCAAATCTGAGGAAATAAAATCTGTAAAAGAGAGATTTTTAACATTTAGACATTTAGTCTGATCCAAGAACTGATTATTTTGTCAAAGGAAACATTTCGGTGTCTTTTTAAAACTAGATACTTTTACTTTGTCCCATGGTTTTAAGACAGAATGTTTCAGATTAAGTCACGTTTAAAGTTGTTAAAGATGTTTATAACTGTCCTGGAAACACACAATGAGAGAAATGAGGTCAGAGTCTGTTCCTGACTTTATGACTTTGACTCCGTTATAAACTAGACTCACAGAGGTAGATAAAGTGTGTGTGTGTGTGTGTGTGTGTGTGTGAGTGTGTGAGCAGCCAATCAGAAAGCTTCCTTTGTGTTATGTTTGGAGAGAAATCGTGTCTTTGTGAGAACAGAGCTGCAGCTGCGGAGCATAAATCACAGCAGAGCAGGAACAACACCCGCATTAAAGCTGGGGTACCTCACTTTACAACACCCGCATTAAAGCTGGGGTACCTCACTTTACAACACCCGCATTAAAGCTGGGGTACCTCACTTTACAACACCCGCATTAAAGCTGGGGTACCTCACTTTACAACACCCGCATTAAAGCTGGGGTACCTCACTTTACAACACCCGCATTAAAGCTGGGGTACCTCACTTTACAACACCCGCATTAAAGCTGGGGTACCTCACTTTACAACACCCGCATTAAAGCTGGGGTACCTCACTTTACAACACCCGCATTAAAGCTGGGGTACCTCACTTTACAACACCCGCATTAAAGCTGGGGTACCTCACTTTACAACACCCGCATTAAAGCTGGGGTACCTCACTTTACAACACCCGCATTAAAGCTGGGG
>OZ035830.1:40832718-40865218 GCA_964034765.1 Knipowitschia caucasica | reverse complement strand
CCTTGGTAACCACGGCTTCCAGCAGCACTCTGGTCAATCCCTCTCAGTTAGAACACTTTGGTACCAGGACCATGAAGGACTAAAGAAGGACCTGGTACCAGTTACACAGGACCATGAAGGACCTGGTACCAGTTACACAGGACCATGAAGGACCTGGTACCAGTTACACAGGACCATGAAGGACCATAAAGCACCATTTCCCTGAAACACACAGATCTGACATGTTCCCTCTGACCTCTGACCTCTCTCTGGAGCAAACTGAAGATAAAACTCGATCTCCTCTTTTGCAACACAATCCTCCAGATCCTCTGCTCCTGAACTATTTCTGGACTTTCAAACTTCACGTGCGTCACATACAGTTTATATGTTTGAACACAAGCAGAAGCAAAGTAACTTTCCCACATCGCTGCGTGTTGAGATTTAGTGACGCAGCTTTAAGTCAAAATAACAACATGCTTTAGTGAGTTAGCGTAGCATTAGCATTAGCCTTAGCCGTCCGTAACCTCCATTATGTATTTCTGTTTGTCTGTTCTCTGCTCAACAATACCTTTATCCTACACTACAATAATTATAATTATCATTATTATTATTAAAGTTATTATGATAATCCAGAGCTGCTGTGTACATTCACTGAGGATTAAAATAGATTCTCTACATTGTTTCTCCTGAGCAGCTCTGGATTAGTCACTTATGTAAGAACTCTGTGTCCACAAAGTTCAGCTCAAACACTGAACACAGTCAACAAGACGCTCACCCTAACCCATGTTAATACTGTCGTGTTCTGGAACATGTGAAGTCACATGTGTTACACTCTGTACTGTAACTGGAGTCTCATTACCTCCATGTTTGTAAAGACTTTGAATGATACAAGGATCATGAATCACACGATATATCACAGAGTCACAGTCGGTATACTCGCGATACTTAAGGATCACAATAATATTGAATTATGGCCAAATACTGTCGATTCCCACGACTAACAGTGCATCAATGTGTGTCATGTGACCGTGTTCATGTGTCATGTGACTGTGTTCATGTGTCATGTGACTGTGTTCATGTGTCATGTGACCGTGTTCATGTGTCATGTGACCGTGTTCATGTGTCATGTGACTGTGTTCATGTGTCATGTGACCGTGTTCATGTGTCATGTGACTGTGTTCATGTGACCGTGTTCATGTGTCATGTGACTGTGTTCATGTGTCATGTGACTGTGTTCATGTGTCATGTGACTGTGTTCATGTGTCATGTGACCGTGTTTATGTGTCATGTGACTGTGTTCATGTGTCATGTGACTGTGTTCATGTGTCATGTGACCGTGTTCATGTGTCATGTGACCGTGTTCATGTGTCATGTGACTGTGTTCATGTGTCATGTGACTGTGTTCATGTGTCATGTGACCGTGTTCATGTGTCATGTGACTGTGTTCATGTGTCATGTGACTGTGTTCATGTGTCATGTGACTGTGTTCATGTGTCATGTGACCGTGTTTATGTGTCATGTGACTGTGTTCATGTGTCATGTGACTGTGTTCATGTGTCATGTGACTGTGTTCATGTGTCATGTGACCGTGTTCATGTGTCATGTGACCGTGTTCATGTGTCATCTGACCGTGTTCATGTGTCATGTGACCGTGTTCATGTGTCATGTGACTGTGTTCATGTGTCATGTGACTGTGTTTATGTGTCATGTTACTGTGTTCATGTGTCATGTGACTGTGTTCATGTGTCATGTGACCGTGTTCATGTGTCATGTGTCATGTGACTGTGTTCATGTGTCATGTGACTGTGTTCATGTGTCATGTGTCATGTGACTGTGTTAATGTGTCATGTGACTGTGTTCATGTGTCATGTGACCGTGTTCATGTGTCATGTGACTGTGTTCATGTGTCATGTGACTGTGTTCATGTGTCATGTGACTGTGTTCATGTGTCATGTGACCGTGTTCATGTGTCATGTGACCGTGTTCATTGTCATGTGACCGTGTTCATGTGTCATGTGACTGTGTTCATGTGTCATGTGACTGTGTTCATGTGTCATGTGACTGTGTTCATGTGTCTTCATGTGTCTTCATGTGTCATGTGACCGTGTTCATGTGTCATCATGTGACTGTGTCATGTGACCGTGTTCATGTGTCATCATGTGACTGTGTCATGTGACCGTGTTCATGTGTCATGTGACTGTTGCAGGTGTTCTTCCGCGGGGCTTCGGTGAACGCCATCAGAGGATTCCCGATGAGCGCCACAATGTTCTTGACCTACGAGATGTCTCTGCGCTTCTTCAGGGGCCTCTGAGTGCAGCTGCAAACCTGCACTGTGAGGACCTGCACTGTGAGGACCCTGCACTGTGAGGACCTGCACTGTGAGGACCTGCACTGTGAGGACCCTGCACTGTGAGGACCTGCACTGTGAGGACCTGCAGTATGAGGACCTGCACTGTGAGGACCCTAACAACCGTATTTAACACATATGTTTTCGCCCAAAAGCTTCTGTCATTTCTCCATAAACAATAGATTTAACATTTATCATTCCTCACGACCTGAAAGTTTGGAGCAGATATATGTAGTGAAAAAGCCTGGAAAAAACCTGGAAAAACCTGGAAAAAACTTGGAAAAGCCCTGGAAAAGCCCTGGAAAGGACTATACCAGTGTTTTTATACCGCGCTTGTACATAGTGTTTCTTATATTAAGAAACATGCCTTAAAATAATGTATTTGAACTTGTTTGTTCTTTTAAAGACTTTTTCACTTTATTGCTGCTACGTGCACATTATACAGCGTTTTACATAATTGTGTTTAACAGAGAATTTATAATTGTTTTTGTTGTAAATAAATGGATTTGTACTTGTTTTAAGATATGTAAATATTTTAAATGTTACTTTTACCTGAAAAGTCTGTAAATAAAAATATATATCTATGTGTTGTGTTTTTCTGTGCAGTGAAATCATTAGTTTTTGTTTTTTTCTAGTTTATTTCAAGCAAACGATGAAAAATGTAAATTATTGACAACAGTAAAAGTGACAGTAAAACAAACTTTTACTGTATATTTTTAGTTTTCTTCCTTTGACCCACTTTCTTTTCAAAAACACATGAACTCATCCTTATTTCTTTCTAAATGTTTACACTAATATATTTACAAATGTTAGTCTCAGTCATTTTTATACCACTCAAAAGTAAAATCTTTTCCTGATTTGTGAGACTTGTTGAATTGATTGAATAAATAATGTAGTTTTGGGGAAGTTAGAAAACATTTTTTTTTAGATAAAGTGCAACCTCTGCTAAATTAAATCGTCCCTATTCCTGTTAAAGCTGGGGTATGTAACTTTAAAAACAATCAAGTTAAAGGAGGTAAGCTTTAAAAAGTGGTTCTCACCCCCGCTCCTCGGAGCTTACGTCACTCACATTTCCTGTTCAAATCTTCCTCTAAATGGGCGTGGCCTGGAGGACTAAAGGGGGCGTGAACGAGACTGGGCCGTTTACATTGCTCTGGGCGGGGGGCTGCTGACGTCAGGTCTTGCTTCAGACGTCAGGTCCAACCATGGATGTATTATATTAACTGGATAGGGTATTACAGCTTGTAGCTGAATAACCCATGTGCTCAGGGGATTCTCGCGGTACTGCAGACTAGACCAGACTAAATTCAGATACCCAGAAATTTTCCCCATAGAACTCAATGCATATTAAAACAGCTCAACCTCAGCTGACAGAGAACCTGACAGAGAACCTACAGCTTTCATAAAGGTCGGATTTTGTGGGGATTTTAGTGTCCCTTGTCATCCTGAACTTTTTTTCTTCTTAAATCCTTCGGTTTTGTTTAAATCCACACTTTAGTGCCACAAACTCTGCTCCTCTGGCTCTCGCTCTAACTCCCGCTCTGATGAACTGCTCTGATTGGTCAGAGCGCGGCCGAGCCCCTCTGTGCACGTGCGTGAGACCCGGTGTGAGACCCACACACGCGTGTTTGGTGCAAAGCATTATGGGAGATCATCCACTGCGCAGAACCGGGAGGACCAGACGATGCCCAAATACAGGCGAGTTTCCCATAGATCTTTGCGAGTTTCAGGCGACTTCCGCTAATCTTTCAGCCCCCGTGCCGTCACAAAGCGCCACTGAGCACAACCATTCATTTGAATAGGGCGCCATCTTGGATCGCCGGGGCTTGGGTCCAACTTGCAGACGTCAGGTCTTGCTGCCGCGCCAGTGTTGGCGCCAGATTCAAAATTCAAATGCAGTAATACAGGTCGCCAGCAGATGGCGCCTCACAGACGGTTTTAGGCAAAAAGTTTAACTTTCAACTAATTTGCACCAAAGTGCCAAATTATGACCAAGATATGTAGACACCACTATTGGACACTCATTTATACCGTTTATCAGCAAAAAATAAGTGGATTTGAGGGTGAGTTGCCTTTAAACATTCAGGCAGAAAGTCAACAATTCAGTCCAGTCCCAGCTGTGGCCAGACCCAGACCACAGTTATGCATCTTACTAGGAAACAGTTATCTCCCCAGACTTGTAAGAAAGCCCTGGGAGTCACTATTTGACTCTTTGGGCTGAGAGAGATTACTGACTCAGAAGGTGGTCTTGTTTTTTCACTGTTCTGTCTGAAAAGGCTCAAAGTTCATAAGACTCTTTCTGTTGGACCAAACCACATGCATTAGTTATATATATATTTAAAGGTGGATACCTCAGCTTGAACTTAGACTTAGTCCTTATTTTAAACCCGGTTCCAAACTAATCCAGGACAGAGCAGACTCGTGCTCCCTCCTGTCTGCAGTAGATAACATTTTCAGCGTAAATGTACTTTTTGTCCTTTGTTTTTCTTTGTAATGTCTGCCTCTGACTGATAACAAACATCTCCCCCCCCCTCGCGCTGCAGCAGAAACATGTGATGACGTGATGTGGCCACCAGAGGGAGCCACAGCGCCTCTGTCCACTGCAGCAGAAACATGTGATGACGAGATGTGGCCACCAGAGGGAGCCACAGCGCCTCTGTCCAGTGCAGCAGAAACATATGATGACGAGATGTGGCCACCAGAGGGAGCCACAGCGCCTCTGTCCACTGCAGCAGAAACATGTGATGACGAGATGTGGCCACCAGAGGGAGCCACAGCGCCTCTGTCCACTGCAGCAGAAACATGTGATGACGAGATGTGGCCACCAGAGGGAGCCACAGCGCCTCTGTCCAGTGCAGCAGAAACATGTGATGACGAGATGTGGCCACCAGAGGGAGCCACAGCGCCTCTGTCCACTGCAGCAGAAACATGTGATGACGAGATGTGGCCACCAGAGGGAGCCACAGCGCCTCTGTCCACTGCAGCAGAAACATGTGATGACGAGATGTGGCCACCAGAGGGAGCCACAGCGCCTCTGTCCACTGCAGCAGAAACATGTGATGACGAGATGTGGCCACCAGAGGGAGCCACAGCGCCTCTGTCCACTGCGGTGTTACTGATGTTTGGACTCTCTTTGCTTCGTGACCACGTGACCTCAGTCCTCCTCATCCTCCTCCTCCTCCTCCTCTCCTCTCAATCAGCACCAGGTTATTTTTAGGACCCTGGTTCTGGTTCTATCCAGTGGTTTAAAGTGTTCTAAAGTGTTCTAAAGCCTGTTACTTGGCCCTAAACTGAAACCCACTTGTCTTTCACAGACTCTGATGGATCTTATTTATGTGTTTATCTGTTTTGAGATGAATAAAGTTTATCTGATCTTTTATTGTGGACAGTGTTCTCTCCGCTCCCTTTGAACCATTCTGTGGTTGTGTGTATTTCCTGTGTTTGTTTTTCTGATCTGCTTTTGAGGAATCGTAATGTCCTCTGAGGCGACTGCTGCTGATTCAGGGCTCTACAAAAATAAATTAAATTGAACCAATCAGAGGCCTTCATTCACAGGCGAGACTTCCTTAGCCGTAGCCGAAGCTCACGGTCTCTGGTTTCTTTGGTGAAAATGACAACAGACAACAGAAAAACAAACGTGTCTTTTTACAAACGTGTCTTTTTATTGGTGCTAATGTGTTTATCCCAAACAGAAAGCGCTCCACACAGAGTAGGACATGCAAAGATCCAGATAGAAAACACACAATTCACTTTATCAATTTCTATAAAATCTCTCCTGAAAATGAAAAACAGAAAGAAGAGAAACGCGATCTCTCCCGTCGTAATAAATCTGCGTTATTTGGAAAATCTATTTCGTACTAAAGTTAAATGTGCACTTTTGAAACGTTCCCGTCGTCGCTGCGGCTCAGAATGTCCCGCTTTGTGGCGTTACTCTTCCGTCTCCATGGCAACGACACAGGTCAGGTCTGTGCAGCGGCGAGACCGTTTAGCGTTTACTTATTAATAAAGCTTAGATTCAAGAGGTTTATGCGAAATGTATGAAGAATGACCTGGAGGTGTTTTTAGCTCCATCCATGCTGAGCTGGTACATCCCCCCGCCCCTTCTGTCTAACAGCAAATATCTCAAGTCTCTCCAGTCAAACTACTACTGTCCGACTTCTTCTTCGGTCGTCCCACTGAGACCATGTTTAAATTAAATAATATGTTTATAGTTTTACACTGGGAATCTGGCTTCAGGAAACTGTGATGAAAAATGTTGAAAAATACAAGATTTTTTACAAAAGTGATCAAAAATGAAAGGAAAATATTTTCATTTTTTTAACACATTTTCAATAAAAAAATAACAGTTTTCTTTTGTTGTATCCCTCTGCGTTACATTGTTGAAGTTATTCTCCAATTTGTATTTTTTTTTCTTTTTGGAAGTCACATTTAAAGCAAAAAAACTGGAACAATAATATTTAAATGAGTTAAAACCTGAAAATTAGGTAAACGTAACAGTTTAGTGAAGCCGGGACTCAGAGCAACGCCACGGCGCGGGACACTCTCGCTCCAGCAACTCCAGCTAAAGGGAGGTTAGCATGTGTTAGCATTAGCATCTACGCTATCGTTGGAATGTATACAGAGTTTTGATGCCATTTCGCAAAAGTCACAACAACAACATATTTTCTATGATTAGTGCAAATACAAAAAGAAAAAGGAATGTCTTTTCTTCGGATCGTGAAGAAAAGTAGTTTGAGTTTGGAATGTTTAAAAGTGGCAGGTTTCGCCGCGGTCGCTCCAGGGACAGACCCAGGGTTCGGGACCAGTCAATACAGGGAAGAGACGATGGTACGAGACCATGAGAGGTGTTCAGCTCCATCCATGCTGACACCAGGGACTCACACGTCAGCACAACCTTCTCTGAACTCTCCAAATCTCACCAAAACAACGTCACGGAAAGAGATATTTTCGTGTTTTAACAGAGTTCCTTCGTCAAAACCAGACCCAGAGTTGTTTTTCGATCCACCCATGCTCAGTCCTGGGAGAGTATTATGTCATTGTACCGCTGTGACGTCACAGAGCAGGTTTGTGTCTTCTAAAACAAAAGTATTGCACATTCTACTGCTCTCCCACTCCCTCTTGTGGCCGCACAGGGAGTTACAGGCGGACTTGTTTCACCAAATATAATTTTACTTGTGATATTATACTGCATAAATTGCCATAAACAAGTATATTTTTTCTGGAAAGTCTTTACAACACAAATACACTGCGTTGGTTCCTTTCATATTTAACGTTCCAAAACCCACTAGTTCAGTTCTCAAATCTAAAGGAGCCAAAGGTTAGTGCTTGGGGGACCCCTGGTGGAGGATCATGGGATGGATTTGTAAACATTCCCTTCGTCCCGAACAGGACCTGTCCTCAGTGGATCCTAAAGGCTCCAGTCGCTCTGCAGAGTTTCTACAGCCTGCATATGTGTACTTTTATCACCTAAGCTTATGGACAATTGTTTTATATTTGTACTTCTGAAAAGAGAGACTTTCTGATTGGGCGGCGGTTTCTTGGCAACGGTTTGTAAGTTGTGGTTTTTGTCGATCGTGAAACTTCCAGAACGATCGTTTATAATATTTTCAGCTAAAACACTGTCTTTGAGATGAAGTCAATTAGTAAAGCAAATCTCTATCTATGGTCTCTCTCTGGTCTCTCTCTGGTCTCTCTCTCTGGTCTCTCTCTGGTCTCTCTCTCTGGTCTCTCTCTGGTCTCTCTCTCTGGTCTCCTTCTGGTCTCTCTCTGGTCTCTCTCTCTCTGGTCTCTCTCTCTGGTCTCTCTCTCTGGTCTCCCTCTGGTCTCTCTGGCTGGTCTCTCTCTCTGGTCTCTCTCTGGTCTCTCTCGCTGGTCTCTCTCTGGTCTCTCTCTCTGGTCTCTCTCTCTGGTCTCCCTCTGGTCTCTCTCTCTGGTCTCTCTCTCTGGTCTCTCTCTGGTCTCTCTCTCTGGTCTCTCTCTCTGGTCTCCCTCTGGTCTCTCTCTCTGGTCTATCTCTGGTCTCTCTCTCTCTCTGGTCTCTCTGGTCTCTCTCTCTCTGGTCTCTCTCTCTGGTCTCTCTCTGGTCTCTCTCTCTCTGGTCTATCTCTGGTCTCTCTCTCTGGTCTATCTCTGGTCTCTCTCTTTGGTCTCTCTATCTCTGGTCTCTCTCTCTGGTCTCTCTCTGGTGTATCTCTGGTCTCTCTCTCTCTGGTCTATCTCTGGTCTCTCTCTCTGGTCTCTCTCTCTGGTCTCTCTCTCTCTGGTCTCTCTCTCTCTGGTCTCTCTCTCTGGTCTCCTTCTGGTCTCTCTCTCTCTGGTCTCTCTCTCTGGTCTCCCTCTGGTCTCTCTCGCTGGTCTCTCTCTCTGGTCTCTCTCTGGTCTCTCTCTGGTCTCTCTCTCTGGTCTCCCTCTGGTCTCTCTCTCTGGTCTCTCTCTCTGGTCTCTCTCTCTGGTCTCTCTCTCTGGTCTATCTCTGGTCTCTCTCTCTCTGGTCTATCTCTGGTCTCTCTCTCTCTGGTCTCTCTCTCTGGTCTCTCTTTGGTCTCTCTCTCTCTGGTCTCTCTCTCTGGTCTCTCTATCTCTGGTCTCTCTCTCTGGTCTCTCTCTCTCTGGTGTATCTCTGGTCTCTCTCACACACACACACACACACACACACACACACACACACACACACACACACACACACACACACACACACACACACACACACACACACACACACACACACACACACACACACACACACACACACACACACACACACACACACACACACACACACACAGTATAAATGTAGTAGCCCTTTTCAGAGGCAGTTCACTGAAGTGTGGCCCCGAGTGTGGTCCCTCAGACGACTGCAGGAGCAGAATCTGTTTTGTGTTGTTAAGCCCAGTGCTACACAAATAAACTTGCGTTACCTAAACTGTTAAACTGTTAAATATGAATAATACTTCCTCTGCTCGGGGATCTTTGTCAACTTAGTCTCAGTATTTTGCTAAAAATTTATGAAAAACTATAAACTGGTCTAACACCATTTACTTCTGCACAAGTCCAGTCTCCTGAGGGAGTTTAACACACACACACACACACACAGACACACACACACACACACAGACACACACACACACACGCACCAGACACACGGCACGGTGGCTGAGTGGATAGCACTCTCGCCTCTCAGCAAGAAGGTCCTGGGTTCGAATCCCGGTCGGACCAGGGCCTTTCTGAGTGGAGTTTGCATGTTCTCCCCGTGTCTGCGTAGGTTTCCTCCGGGTACTCCGGTTTCCCCTACCACTAAAAATATGTCCAATAGTTCTAGCATGCGCCTCCTGTACTGGCCCCGCTCCCATCTCTGTGTGGAGTGAGAGACAAATGTCCAAAAATTAACAATTGTAAACCGCTTTGAGACTCAGATCTGCAGTGAAAAGGCGGTATATAAATAAAAACTTACTTACTTACTTACTTACTTACACACACACACAAATAGACACACACACACCAGACACACACAGACACACAAACAGACACACACACACCACACACACACACGCACCAGACACACACACACAAACAGACACACACACCAGACACACACACACACACACACACAAACAGACACACACACACAAACAGACACACACACACACACACAAACATATACACACACACAGACACACAAACAGACACAGACACACACACAGACTTCCTTCTTCTTTTTGTCGCACAAACCAAAGCCGTGATCGCACAGAACCACGAAGGACACGGCTAACGGCTAAGCTAACGGCTAAGCTAACGGCTAAGCCAATGACCAATGTAGTGTTAAAACCAGAGTAAAAACACCAGAATATATTGTGGTACTACTACTTTGGTTTTCCACTAGGCCGGTTACCATAGCAACATCCTGTTCACTAGCAGCAGTTAGCATTCATTAGCTTCTCTGCTAACTGCTGTTGTTCACAGTTTTTCATCTAAGACCATCTTCTTTTACCTTCTCAATTACTTAATTTGTTTAAAGTGCTAACTCTTGAACACAGGTTTAGTGTTTGAACATGTTAACAATTTCTGGCCCTGGTCTGAAACTTAAAACTGTGGGCGATGCTAACCCGCTA
The DNA here is from genome assembly GCA_964034765.1 of Knipowitschia caucasica. Lineage (NCBI taxonomy): Eukaryota > Metazoa > Chordata > Actinopteri > Gobiiformes > Gobiidae > Knipowitschia > Knipowitschia caucasica. The sequence goes on along the minus strand of OZ035830.1, from coordinate 40,854,784 downwards.
GCTTAAACGACCTTCGGCTAGTTCAAACCGGTTCCTTCTGCTATTAGCAAACACTGTGGATGACGTCAGCACTGCTAATACAACAGTCCACTGCTAATAAACGATTTATTAGTATTTTTGAGTGGAAAACAAAAGCAGAAAGTTGATTCTAAAATGGCACCAGGAGAAAAAGAAAGTAATAATAAGTAATTAAAACAATGGTCGGAAGTCTTTAGTCTAATAAACGTCCACTTTATAAACTAATGTTGTTGTTATCTTTTGTTTAACAGTATCTTAGGACCACAGTAGTTTATGTAAATCTCGCCGACGGGACCACATCCGTGTAAAACAACCGCTTTTATCCGTTGCCATAGTTACGAACCGCCCGACAGAAATCCTCGCCTGTGTTTTTTTTGTGTGTTTTTTTTTTCCGTTAAGAGTTTCTTTGTTGAATGTTGTACCAAACGCTGCATGCTTTTACATCGGCCGAGACAAAGCCACACGAGAACATCCAAAAAAACTCCAGACGACACAAACACGCCATTTTGTTTTTTTCCTTTCCGGACACGGACAACATTGAACACATGAAACACTGAGACACGTTAGCTTAGCCCGAAACGTTAGCTTAGGCCGAAACGTTAGCTTTGGCCGAAACGTTAGCTTTGGCCGAAACGTTAGCTTAGGCCGAAACGTTAGCTTTGGCCGAAACGTTAGCTTTGGCCGAAACATTAGCTTAGCCCGAAACGTTAGCTTAGCCCGAAACGTTAACATGAACACATGAAACACTGAGAACAATGGCTTCTCTCTGCGTCACAGGATGAAGGGAAACACGCACGAAACTGTTTTATTGCGACCTAATATGGCTTTGTCGAACTTCCTGCGCGCTACAAAATCAACACAGAGAGGAAAGGAAGTGATATATTTATCGTTTGTCGTTCCTAGTTACGACGTTATTGGAAAAAACTCTGGATTTCGGAAGAGCATGCGTCACTAATATCTTTTATTATATTATCATTATTGTTATTGTTGTTATTATTATTATTATTTAGATGCTTGTATTTGATCGGTTCACGATGGTTTGGAAACAGTTTTGTTTAAAATGAAACTGGTGAGGCGTTTGAGGACCCGAACGTGAGTTGGAATAATGTTTGTTTTCTTTGGAACGCCGCAGACTGTGAAGATGGACGGAGGCACAGCGCCCCCTGCTGGGACGTTTTCATGGTATTTATCCACATTTCTTCTTCATTTATTCTAAGTTCTGTTTGTTTTCGCATTTTTGCAGTGATATGGAGTGTGTATGTGAGATGTTGTTTACCATTTATGCTATGTGCTAGCACTAACAATGCTAGCACTCACTATACTCAAAAGTTCCCTGTTATAAAGCACTCCTAGCAAAAGCTAAGCTAGTAGCCACCGTGCGGGCTATGCTAGTAAATGTCTACTTTACTTTACTTTTCTCTTTTCCGAGCTCCACAGGGGAACTATCTCCTACAACAGTGTCTCCCAAAGTGGGGTCCGCGGCCCCCTGGTGGGCCGCGAGGGTACTGCAGGGGGGCCGCGGGAGGTCATAAAAAAAAAAAATAAATAAAAAAAAAATATTTAATGTTAAATTTATAATGTTTTGTTTGCAATATTAAAATATTTGTGTTCATTATTTGACTTGAATAATCCACTGTAATCATTTTTGTATTACAATGTTTGTAGCAGAGGCTATTTCCCCAAAATAAAATAACCAGAGGAGCCTATTCTTAATGTTGTCTTCTTGGTTATTATTTTGGGGGGCCACGCAGACCCGTCAGATTTTTAAGGGGGCCTCGGTGTTACTGAGTTTGGGAATGGCTGTCCTACAACATTATTTTATTCAGTCTTTAACCCGGAAAATCTCCTGGACCTGGAAGATTCTTGGTGTTCTTCAAAACGCTGAACCAACCTCTGTCCTTCTTCACGACAGTCTGCGGCGCTGACCGGGACCAATTCTGGTTAAAGAAAGGTTGATGCTTGTTTTGTTTCAATAAAATTATAAAATCCCACCAGTTTTTTTAATCTTTGGTCTTGACAATGATAAAATTCACACGTTAGCTTAGGCCGAAACGTTAGCTTAGCCCAAAACGTTAGCTTTGGCCGAAACATTAGCTTAGCCCGAAACGTTAGCTTAGGCCGAAACGTTAGCTTAGGCCGAAACGTTAGCTTAGGCCGAAACGTTAGCTTAGCCCGAAACGTTAGCTTAGGCCGAAACGTTAGCTTTGGCCAAAACATTAGCTTAGCCCGAAACGTTAGCTTATTCCGAAACGTTAGCTTAGCCCGAAACGTTAGCTTAGGCCAAATTTGCCGCACATCCGTTTGTTTGCGTGAAGTAAATAAAGTTCTACTAAAGAGTCACGGACGTTGCTTTGAGGTCGTATTCATGTAAACGAGAAAAGAACGTAAACATGAATTAGCTTAATCCACGACACAGTACGGACTGCCCCTTCGAGTTAGCGGTCGATGCGTTTGATTGTCTAAGAGGAAAACACTACACTACCCACAATTCCAAGCGACGTGTAGCGTGTGTCACTACGTAGGTATATTAATGACTGTGACGATCTATATGTTTGTTGTCCAGCAGGTGGCAGTCTAGCTAGCTGGCAGTTTTACACACACACACAAGTGGTCGGAAGTAGCAGGGAAATAAAAACTAAAATTGTCTAAAATGTTGGAAGATCTTAACTATGCTTTTGCTTTTTGACTGAATGTTAAAAAAATAAAATAAATAATAAATTGAGTTAAATAAAATCATGCAAACCCCTCACTGACAGACCGTATGAAGGCACGTGTACCGAGGAGGATACTACAAAAACACTTAATAATAATAATAACGTCTCTCGGTCGTAGACAGAGACCGGACGTGGCGTGGACAAAGCATGAGTTTGAGAAATGAACCAAAAGGGAAGAGTTTTGAGTGTTTTTGGGAGAGTAGAAAAGAGCTGAAGGCAGTGAGAAGCCTCGGAACAACCCTCCTCCTCCACAATAACAGTCACAGCTGCGAACGCCGCAAAAATGATACGTAGTGGAACCGTAAAATCTGTCCAAGTGCACTACAGAAACAACCAGGCTTTACAGTGCTTCAGGTCAGACAAAAACACCACCGATCGCTAGGTTTGAGATGTCTAAAGTGTCCAGAATTCATGTTGTAACCGGTTGATTCGCTGATCTGCTGTTGGCGAATCGATAATAAATGGCAACCTTTTTTTTTAATTCTTCTTGTCTTTGTAGAAGTATTATTTATATATTTGTGAATGTTTTTATAATATTTAAAAGAGTCCTGAAAGAGTCATAACAAACTATCATCAGCCCTTCACCTTCAGCAGTTCAGTGGTTTTGGTTTTAATGAGATTTGACTTGTTTAAGATGTTTCTACAACTTGATCCACAACAAGAAATAATAAATGTGGTTCTACTTTTGAGACTATGGAAAGAAAAGTCTCCCGCAAAATAAATAAACAATTCTTTCTTACGGTCGTTCTCTGCCTCTCTCTCTTTATGTAATGGTTTGTATAAAGCATCGTGGAGGTAGCACTAGACCATAACTAGCCAAAATGCTAACACGGCCGCTAACTTCCGCTGCGGCTAACTTTGAGCATGAACACCATCTTGGAAACCTTGAAAAGAGTTTGCGGGAGCTTTTCTCTCCAGAGTAAACTAAAACAAGCGTCTTTAGGCAGTTATTGACTTCTTTCTGACCTGTAGCGGCGTCTAAACAAACAAACTCATTAGAACCTGCGGTGGATCGGACGTGGTAATGACAGCCCTAACTGCGGAGTACGCACTGAGGTCGGACCCCTCGCCATGTCGCCGTCTCTCCTCGCCGTGGTCCTGTTGCTGTGGTTACTTCTTGAACATGTCCTGCAGGGGGCCAGGCAGGAACTTGAGCACGGTGTCCAGGATGCTCTCCTCGTCTTCGTCGTCTTCGTCGCCACAGCCTTTGGGCACGGCCTTTTTAGGGCGTGTCAGTGAACCCTCACACGCCTGCTCCAGGGCCGCCTTCTCCTCCGCCTCCTTCTCCTCCTTCTTCTTCAGCCCGTACTAAGGACGACACCAGATACTGTTAATATATATATACAGTATATACTGGCCTCCTGCTGGGACTCTACTTTACACACGCTACACACGCCACACACACACACCACAGACACGCCACACACTGAGACGTTTCAGACAACAACACTCAGGGCTCCAGGCTCATTAGTTCTGTGAGCGCTGGCTCTTTGTTGGTGGGGGTGTACCCGGAAACAGAATGATCCTATACATTCTCATGGCGTCTTTTTTCATCTGGAAAACAGCTTCAGAGGATGGACCAAAAGTCACTCTTGACTCAACGCCATGTCCCAGATGCTATCAACGCTGGAGGGGATTTTACTTTGGGACTTTAGAATGTACGCGGTAAATGAACACCATGTGTCAGGCTCGTGCGCAAAGGAATCAGCCTCCTCTGAGAAAGGGTTTTTTCACAATGTTCTTGTGGGAGGGGCTTGTTGCGGCCATTTTGAAAAGGCAGCGATCACACCTGTACATTTACAGTCTATGGTACAAACCCTGTGATCTCTCTCTGTGTCTCTGCTGGTACCTTGTCCCTGTGCTCTCCTTTCTCTCTCTGTAGCTGCTGGTACCTTGTCCCTGTGCTCTCCTTTCTCTCTCTGTGTCTCTGCTGGTACCTTGTCCCTGTGCTCTCCTTTCTCTCTCTGTAGCTGCTGGTACCTTATCCCTGTGCTCTCCTGTCTCTCTGTAGCTGCTGGTACCTTGTCCCTGTGCTCTCCTGTCTCTCTCTGTAGCTGCTGGTACCTTGTCCCTGTGCTCTCCTGTCTCTCTGTAGCGCAGGTACCTTGTCCCTGTGCTCTCCTTTCTCTCTCTGTAGCTGCTGGTACCTTGTCCCTGTGCTCTCCTGTCTCTCTCTGTAGCTGCTGGTACCTTGTCCCTGTGCTCTCCTGTCTCTCTCTGTAGCTGCTGGTACCTTGTCCCTGTGCTCTCCTTTCTCTCTCTGTAGCTGCTGGTACCTTGTCCCTGTGCTCTCCTGTCTCTCTCTGTAGCTGCTGGTACCTTGTCCCTGTGCTCTCCTGTCTCTCTGTAGCTGCTGGTACCTTGTCCCTGTGCTCTCCTGTCTCTCTCTGTAGCTGCTGGTACCTTGTCCCTGTGCTCTCCTGTCTCTCTGTAGCTGCTGGTACCTTGTCCCTGTGCTCTCCTGTCTCTCTCTGTAGCTGCTGGTACCTTGTCCCTGTGCTCTCCTGTCTCTCTGTAGCTGCTGGTACCTTGTCCCTGTGCTCTCCTGTCTCTCTCTGTAGCTGCTGGTACCTTGTCCCTGTGCTCTCCTGTCTCTCTGTAGCTGCTGGTACCTTGTCCCTGTGCTCTCCTGTCTCTCTCTGTAGCTGCTGGTACCTTGTCCCTGTGCTCTCCTGTCTCTCTGTAGCGCAGGTACCTTGTCCCGTATGCCCTGTCGGACCTTCTCCCTCTCCGCCTCCATCCGAGCGTGCTTGGCCTTGCGCTCCTCCTCCTGCTGCCTCAGCGCCTCCTGCCGCTCCTCCTCCTTCTTAGCGGCGTCTGGATCCTTCTCCTCTTCTCCTCCCAACATCTTCCCCATGTCTTTGGTGGCTCCTGCATCATACACACACACACACACAGACACACACACAGACACACACAGACACACACACACACACACACACACACACACACACACACACACAGACACACACACACACACACACACACACACAGACACACACACAGACACACACACAGACACACACACACACAGACACACACAGACACACACACAGACACACACACAGACACACACACACACAGACACACACACAGACACACACACAGACACACACAGACACACACACACACACACACACACACACAGACAGACACACACACAGACACACACACAGTATTGATTGAGCAGTGATGAGACAGACCTGTGTGTCCTGAACCCAGCGCTACAGACAGAGTTCAGACTGAGACGGAGAAGTGTGTTGCCCAAAGGCACAGACCATATTTAACAGCAGTGCTAACCTACAGCAGTGCTAATCTAGCAGCAGTGCTAATCTACAGCAGTGCTAATCTAGCAGCAGTGCTAATCTAGCAGCAGTGCTAACCTAGCAGCAGTGCTAACCTAGCAGCAGTGCTAATCTAGCAGCAGTGCTAATCTAGCAGCAGTGCTAATCTAGCAGCAGTGCTAATCTAGCAGCAGTGCTAATCTAGCAGCAGTGGTCCCTGAGCTCGGTGTGAAACAGTGAGATATGAGTCGATGGAAACATGACATTTATCAAACTGAAATCAGAATTTAATTTATCATAAAGTTATAATAAAACCCTCATCCTTCACTTTCTCTTCGAGGGAATCAGTCGTCTCCACACGCTCCAGCCTCCACCTCCTGAAGACCCATGAATTATATATGTATAATTATTATATATTATAATATATTATTCAGACAGTGTCACTGAGCGGCTCCTGACCTTGCTCAGCCTCGTTAGTCTGAGGTTAATGATCCTCACAGAGGACAGACCAAGTCAGACACAGACCAAGTCAGACACAGACCAAGTCAGACACAGACCAAGTCAGACACAGACCAAGTCAGACACAGACCAAGTTAGACACAGACCAAGTCAGACACAGACCAAGTCAGACACAGACCAAGTCAGACACAGACCAAGTCAGACACAGACCAAGTCAGACACAGACCAAGTCAGACACAGACCAAGTCAGACACAGACCAAGTCAGACACAGACCAAGTCAGACACAGACCAAGTCAGACACAGACTCTGTCTGTGGGTCTGGGCCTGGGTCTCTGGGTCTGGGTCTGGGCCTGGGTCTCTGAGACTCTGGGTCTGGTCTCTGGGTCTGGTCTCTGGGTCTGGGCTTGGGTCTTGGTCTCTGGGGTTAATGACTGAGCTAAATCACCGTCTCGCTAATGGAGCGTCTGACGAGCTGCACATTAAGGCTGGACTCACGGACGCCACGTTTTATCACCGCGTCACGGTCATAAAAACAGAGACCAGTGTTTATCTGGATAAATGTGGATAAATGTGGATAAATGTGGATAAATGTAGATAAATGTAGATAAATGTAGATAAATGTGGATAAATGTGGATAAATGTGGATAAATGTGGATAAATGTGGATAAATGTAGATAAATGTGGATAAATGTGGATAAATGTGGATAAATGTGGATAAATGTAGATAAATGTAGATAAATGTAGATAAATGTGGATAAATGTGGATAAATGTGGATAAATGTGGATAAATGTAGATAAATGTGGATAAATGTGGATAAATGTGGATAAATGTGGATAAATGTAGATAAATGTAGATAAATGTAGATAAATGTAGATAAATGTAGATAAATGTGGATAAATGTGGATAAATGTGGATAAATGTAGATAAATGTGGATAAATGTGGATAAATGTGGATAAATGTAGATAAATGTAGATAAATGTGGATAAATGTGGATAAATGTGGATAAATGTAGATAAATGTAGATAAATGTAGATAAATGTAGATAAATGTAGATAAATGTAGATAAATGTGGATAAATGTAGATAAATGTAGATAAATGTAGATAAATGTAAATAAATGTGGATAAATGTAGATAAATGTAGATAAATGTGGATAAATGTAGATAAATGTGGATAAATGTAGATAAATGTAGATAAATGTGGATAAATGTGGATAAATGTGGATAAATGTAGATAAATGTAGATAAATGTAGATAAATGTAGATAAATGTAGATAAATGTAGATAAATGTAGATAAATGTGGATAAATGTAGATAAATGTAGATAAATGTAGATAAATGTAAATAAATGTGGATAAATGTAGATAAATGTAGATAAATGTAGATAAATGTAGATAAATGTGGATAAATGTAGATAAATGTAGATAAATGTAGATAAATGTAGATAAATGTGGATAAATGTAGATAAATGTAGATAAATGTAGATAAATGTAGATAAATGTGGATAAATGTGGTTGAATTGAGAGATACATAGATTTAAAGACACATATTTAGGAACATTTTGAGTCCGAGTAACGAGCAGGTGATGAAGACGAGCAGGTGATGAAGACGAGCAGGTGATGAAGACGAGCAGGTGATGAAGACGAGCAGGTGATGAAGACGAGCAGGTGATGAAGACGAGCAGGTGATGAAGACGAGTTTTCTCCAAAAAAGTAAAAAAGGCCCCTCATCCAAACACAGACCTGGAGTTGTGTTTAGCTGTAGCCATGCTCACTGAGAGTCCATAGACCTGGCAAGAGCCAGATTGATGATTGTGTAGAACTCTAATGCGTTCTCCACAATATCAATCTGGGACTTCTGCAGGAGAATCCTTTCGGGGAAAGGAGGGATAAGCAGCAGAATACTTCAAGCTGATTGGTCGAAGTGACGCTGTGTGCCCGCCTAAGGGTTGACTTAAACCAATCCCGGTAACACCTTTGCCGTCCAGAAATGCACAAAGCGCCTCTCGCTGTTCATCTTTCAAAAAAGAAATTGGAGATTCTGCTAAAACTGACTTGATAGCCTCAGCTACGCATCCGTCCTCCTGCGTAGCCATGTTTGTTTTGCTTCGGCCCGGCACTTCTTGCTTTCGTCAAACCGGCATATCCCGCCCTAAACCCCCTGGCGCGTGATTGGCTTGAACACCTAGATGTTCTACTCGAAAAGGGTTGGCGGGAGCGGGACAAGATGTATTCTCGAGTGTTTGTGAACTCACCTGTGATGTCACTGACCCAGAGTGATGTCACAGAGAGTGTGATGTCACAGAGTGTGATGTCACAGAGTGTGATGTCACAGAGTGTGATGTCACAGACAGTGATGTCACAGAGAGTGATGTCACAGAGAGTGATGTCACAGAGTGTGATGTCACAGAGTGTGATGTCACAGAGTGTGATGTCACAGAGAGTGTGATGTCACAGACAGTGATGTCACAGAGTGTGATGTCACTGAGCGTGAGCTGGAGCAGTTTCCTTCTGTTCACGGTTAAAACTGTTGCTAAGGGAAGCTGGAGTTTCTGCTGTGAATGAAGGCCTCTGATTGGTCGGTCAGATGCCTTCTGATTGGTCAGATGCCTGCATAAGGTCAGACTTGGGCAGCACAGTGGCTGAGTGGTTAGCACTCTCGTTTCTCAGCAAGAAGGTTCCGGGTTTGAATCCCGTTCAGAACAGGGCCTTCCTGAGTGGAGTTTGCATGTTCTCCCCGTGTCTGCGTTGGTTTACTGATTTGTTTTCATTTAACTTATAATAAAACGTATAATGTTTTATTTAACATTATAAGGGGGCGACAGTAGCTCAGTTGGTAGAGCATTGGCCTTTGGGCCTGAAGGTCGTGGGTTCAAGCCCACCATAAGACCTACTTCACGACTCCCACTGATGACTGCTGTCGTTGTGTCCTTGGGCAAGACACTTAACCCCACTTTGCCCAAATCCTCCGCTGAACGATCTCAGCTCCTGTGGACTCAGCACCTGCAGGAGGATCAGTGAGGGGCTGGTGCTTTGTGACTGGGTGCAGCTCTGACTGCCACCCCCCTGACCCAGAAATGGATTAAGGGGAAGAAAATGGATGGATGGATGGATATAATGTTGTGTTCTGTTAAACTTTTAGAGAAAGTAATTTTCCTATTAAAATAGATGAAATAAAACAACATTTTACGGGTCCCACTGTGGGGAAATGTCAGTGTTGCATCTCCAGGTACAGAGCAGTATGTGGAGCAAATGAATAATAAGTCATTAATAATGATTAATATCATTTCAGGGACCACTGAACGTTGTCAGGAGGCCGGGTTTGGCCCTCGAGCCTGAGTTTGCAGAGGGGGCGGAGCCTCACATGAGCATGGATGGGTCTAAACACATGTGTCTTCTTTAAATGAGATGGTTTTCTGTTTTTACTGAGTCACAGTCAACTCTCTGAGAAGGTGTGACATCACAGACTCAGAGGAAGCGGTGACCCGCTGCTGTTTTTATCTCTGCGATATCTTTCATTACTTTATGAGAAAAACAGAGACGATAAAACTGGAGGTTTTCCAGAGAAGAGGAAATGAAACCTCAGGTTATTGCTTTGTTCCAACCCTCCATAAAGATCATGTTTGTTAGCCTTAGCAGCTAGCTATAGTAGCTAGCCAATGCTGCTGGTGTTGGTGCTGGTTCTGGTGTTGGTGTTGGGGTGCTCGTGATGGTTCTGGTGTTGGTGCTGGTGTTGGTGCTGGTGCTGGTGTTGGTGTTGCTGCTGGTGCTGGTTCTGGTGTTGGTGCTGTTGTTTCTCTGAGCGTCACTGGATCAATCTCACTCTAATTAAACTAACTCTGAATGCAATCTGTGGCCAGCAAAAATCTATCTGTGGGAGGGGGGGAGGAGAGGGGGAGGGGCGAGAGAGAGACCAGAGAGAGACCAGAGAGAGACCAGAGAGAGAGATCAGAGAGAGAGACCAGAGAGAGACCAGAGAGAGAGAGACCAGAGAGAGACCAGAGAGAGACCAGAGAGAGAGATCAGAGAGAGAGACCAGAGAGAGACCAGAGAGAGAGAGACCAGAGAGAGACCAGAGAGAGACCAGAGAGAGACCAGAGAGAGAGATCAGAGAGAGAGACCAGAGAGAGACCAGAGAGAGAGAGACCAGAGAGAGACCAGAGAGAGACCAGAGAGAGACCAGAGAGAGAGACCAGAGAGAGACCAGACAGAGAGAGACCAGAGAGAGAGATCAGAGAGAGAGACCAGAGAGAGAGACCAGAGAGAGACCAGAGAGAGAGAGACCAGAGAGAGAGACCAGAGAGAGCCCAGAGAGAGACCAGAGAGAGACCAGAGAGAGACCAGAGAGAGACCAGAGAGAGAGAGACCAGAGAGAGAGATCAGAGAGAGAGACCAGAGAGAGAGACCAGAGAGAGACCAGAGAGAGAGAGACCAGAGAGAGAGACCAGAGAGAGAGACCAGAGAGAGCCCAGAGAGAGACCAGAGAGAGACCAGAGAGAGACCAGAGAGAGACCAGAGAGAGACCAAGAGAGAGACCAGAGAGAGAGAGACCAGAGAGAGACCAGAGAGAGACCAGAGAGAGAGACCAGAGAGAGACCAGAGAGAGAGACCAGAGAGAGACCAGAGAGAGACCAGAGAGAGAGACCAGAGAGAGACCAGAGAGAGACCAGAGAGAGACCAGAGAGAGAGACCAGAGAGACACGTACCTCCCAGAGCCTGCTTCATCACAAAGTCCATGTTTGCTTCTTTTCAGACGAGTCGCATGTGTCTCTGCTGCACTGCACCTGCAGGAGGAGAGCACAGGGGTCAGGACCAGGAGGACCAGAAGCACCAGGGGGACCAGGAGGACCAGGGGGACCAGGAGGATCAGGGGGACCAGGAGGACCAGGGGGACCAGGAGGATCAGGAGGACCAGGGGGACCAGGAGGATCAGGAGGACCAGGAGGACCAGGAGGACACAGGTCTGTAGGGTTCCACTGTACTCTTCGAATTTGTTGCAATAAACAACAACGGAGCAGGACTGAGGGCTGTGTGTGTGTGTGTGTCTGTGTGTCTGCGTGTGTCCTGTTGTGTTACTGCCGTGTCTCTGTGTGTGTCTGCGTGTGTCCTGTTGTGTTACTGCCGTGTCTCTGTGTGTGTCTGCGTGTGTCCTGTTGTGTTACTGCCGTGTCTCTGTGTGTGTCGGCGTGTGTCCTGTTGTGTTACTGCCGTGTCTCTGTGTGTGTGTCTGCTTGTGTCCTGTTGTGTTACTGCAGTGTCTCTGTGTGTGTCGGCGTGTGTCCTGTTGTGTTACTGCCGTGTCTCTGTGTGTGTCGGCGTGTGTCCTGTTGTGTTACTGCCGTGTCTCTGTGTGTGTGTCTGCGTGTGTCCTGTTGTGTTACTGCAGTGTCTCTGTGTGTGTCGGCGTGTGTCCTGTTGTGTTACTGCTGTGTCTCTGTGTGTGTCGGCGTGTGTCCTGTTGTGTTACTGCCGTGTCTCTGTGTGTGTGTCTGCGTGTGTCCTGTTGTGTTACTGCAGTGTCTCTGTGTGTGTCGGCGTGTGTCCTGTTGTGTTACTGCCGTGTCTCTGTGTGTGTCGGCGTGTGTCCTGTTGTGTTACTGCTGTGTCTCTGTGTGTGTCGGCGTGTGTCCTGTTGTGTTACTGCCATGTCTCTGTGTGTGTGTGTCTGCGTGTGTCCTGTTGTGTTACTGCCGTGTCTCTGTGTGTGTCGGCGTGTGTCCTGTAGTGTTACTGCTGTGTCTCTGTGTGTGTGTGTCTGCGTGTGTCCTGCTGTGTTACTGCTGTGTCTCTGTGTGTGTCTGCGTGTGTCCTGTTGTGTTACTGCCGTGTCTCTGTGTGTGTAATCAGACCCTCATGATGGAGGAGGCAGCGGCTCAGGGACCGTCTTCCTGAAAATGTGAGACTGACAGTGTTCCAGTGTTGCAGCGCTCCTCACAGTGAGAACAGGGCATTATGGGAAATCCATTCACACGAGCTGCTGTTGCCGATGATGATGATGATGAAGCTCTCATGAGGTTTAGTCCTGGTTTAGTCCTGGACTCAGAGACAGGACTCAGATGGTCTTGCATAAGTTTTAACGCCCCCAGACTTATGCAACAGGACGTCCTCTGAATCCAAGAAATTTTACTAAAAGGAGACGCAAATGTTTCCAAGGACACAGTCCATCTGGTCTCCGTCTGGTCTCCCTCTGGTCTCTCTCTGGTCTCTCTCTGGTCTCCCTCTGGTCTCCCTCTGGTCTCTCTCTGGTCTCTCTCTGGTCTCTCTCTGGTCTCTCTCTGGTCTCTCTCTGGTCTCTCTCTGGTCTCTCTCTGGTCTCTCTCTGGTCTCTCTCTGGTCTCTCTCTGGTCTCTCTCTGGTCTCTCTCTGGTCTCTCTCTGGTCTCTCTCTGGTCTCTCTCTGGTCTCACTCTGGTCGAGGCGTGAGGCCAAACACAGATGGAGTGAGACCAAAACATTCATCGTGGTCATTAAAAACGTGTGAAGATGAAGCACACGTACATGAAGCAAGCAGAGACTATGGGTTTCTTTATTATTATTATTATTGTTATTATTATTATTATTGTATTATTATTATTATTGTATTATTATTATTATTGTTATTATTATTATTATTGTTATTATTATTATTATTGTTATTATTAATGTCAGACAAATGGGAAGGACTTTGGTTCATAGTTGATAAGAATAGGTTTGAACAAGTTTAGTTTATGGTTGAAAGCACACATCTGAAGGTACACACACACACATAGACACACACACATATACTTACATACACATATATATACACACACACAAACACACATATAGACACACACACACAGTGATAATGACAGTATGCATGTGTTCACAGAGCGTGGAAATCTGTGCACGCTGCGTGGGTGGCGTACACTCTCTTTTCACTTGAGATTAGCAGCACGGCTAACCACAGCACAGCCTTCTATAGGCTTATCTCTACACGCCATGTCCCCCCGAAGACGTGTGTGTGTGTCTGTGTCTGTGTGTCTGTGTCTGTGTCTGTGTCTGTGTGTGTGTGTGTGTGTGTGTGTGTGTGTGTGTGTGTGTGTGTGTGTGTGTGTGTGTGTGTGTGTGTGTGTGTGTGTCTGTGTCTGTGTCTGTGCGTGTGTCTGTGTCTGTGTGTGTGCGTGTGTGTGTGTCTGTGTGTGTGTATGTGTGTGTGTCTCGTCACACACAATACATGGTTTTAGTGGAAACCGGAGCACCTAGAGGAAACCTACTCAGACACGGGGAGAACATGCAATCTGCGCTGGAGGAGGAATCAAACCCAGGACCTTCTTCTTGAGAAGCACAAGCGCTGCCCACATGGTGTCGCCCACATGGTGCTGTTTGAAAGTTAGGTACCTCAGCTTTAAAGCTACGACACTAAACCTCCTTCATGTCGGTGGCTCCAGACTGTGATGGTCTGATCCACTGACTCTGATCCTAACTCACTAACCCTAACTCACTAACTCACTAACTCTAACCCTAACTGACTAACCCTAATTCACTAACCCTAACTCACTAACACTAACTCACTAACTCTAACCCTAACTCACTAACCCTAACTCACTAACACTAACTCACTAACCCTAACTCACCAACCCTAACTCACTAACCCTAACTCACTAACCCTAACTCACTAACACTAACTCACTAACTCTAACCCTAACTGACTAACCCTAACTCACTTACCCTAACTCACTAACACTAACTCACTAACTCTAACCCTAACTCACTAACACTAACTCACTAACACTAACTCACTAACCCTAACTCACTAACACTAACTCACTAACACTAACTCACTAACACTAACTCACTAACACTAACTCACTAACCCTAACTCACTAACACTAACTCACTAACACTAACTCACTAACACTAACTCACTAACCCTAACTCACTAACTCACTAACTCTAACCCTAACTCACTAACCCTAACTCACCAACCCTAACTCACCAACCCTAACTCACTAACCCTAACTCACTAACCCTAACTCACTAACCCTGACTCAATAACCCTAATTCACTAACACTAACTCACTAACACTAACTCACTAACCCTAACTCACTAACTCTAACCCTAACTCACTAACCCTAACTCACTAACACTAACTCACTAACACTAACTCACTAACACTAACTCACTAACCCTAACTCACTAACTCACTAACTCTAACCCTAACGCACTAACCCTAACTCACCAACCCTAACTCACCAACCCTAACTCAATAACCCTAATTCACTAACACTAACTCACTAACACTAACTCACTAACCCTAACTCACTAACTCTAACCCTAACTCACTAACCCTAACTCACTAACACTAACTCACTAACACTAACTCACTAACACTAACTCACTAACACTAACTCACTAACACTAACTCACTAACCCTAACTCACTAACACTAACTCACTAACACTAACTCACTAACCCTAACTCACTAACTCACTAACTCTAACCCTAACTCACTAACCCTAACTCACCAACCCTAACTCACCAACCCTAACTCACTAACCCTAACTCACTAACCCTAACTCACTAACCCTGACTCAATAACCCTAATTCACTAACACTAACTCACTAACACTAACTCACTAACTCTAACCCTAACTCACTAACCCTAACTCACTAACACTAACTCACTAACACTAACTCACTAACACTAACTCACTAACCCTAACTCACTAACTCACTAACTCTAACCCTAACTCACTAACCCTAACTCACCAACCCTAACTCACCAACCCTAACTCACTAACCCTAACTCACTAACCCTAACTCACTAACCCTGACTCAATAACCCTAATTCACTAACACTAACTCACTAACACTAACTCACTAACTCTAACCCTAACTCACTAACCCTAACTCACTAACACTAACTCACTAACACTAACTCACTAACACTAACTCACTAACCCTAACTCACTAACTCACTAACTCTAACCCTAACTCACTAACCCTAACTCACCAACCCTAACTCACTAACCCTAACTCACTAACCCTAACTCACTAACCCTGACTCAATAACCCTAATTCACTAACACTAACTCACTAACACTAACTCACTAACTCTAACCCTAACTCACTAACCCTAACTCACTAACACTAACTCACTAACACTAACTCACTAACACTAACTCACTAACCCTAACTCACTAACTCACTAACTCTAACCCTAACTCACTAACTCACTAACTCTAACCCTAACTAACTAACCCTAACTCACTAACCCTAACTCACTAACACTAACTTACTAACACTAACTTACTAACCCTAACTCACTGCTACTGCTGCTACTGATACTGCTACTGCTGCTACTGATACTGCTACTGCTGCTACTGCTACTGCTACTACTGCGACTACTGCTACTACTGCTACTACTGCTACTACTGCTACTACTGCTGCTACTGATACTGCTACTGCTACTACTGCTACTACTACTGCTACTACTGCTACTGCTGTTACTGATACTGCTACTGCTGCTACTGATACTGCTACTGCTGCTACTGCTACTTCTACTACTGCTACTACTGCTACTACTGCTACTACTACTACTACTACTGCTACTACTGCTACTGCTACTTCTACTACTGCTACTACTGCTACTACTGCTACTACTACTACTACTACTGCTACTACTGCTACTGCTACTGCTACTACTGCTACTACTACTACTACTGCTACTGCTACTGCTGTTACTACTGCTACTGCTACTACTGCTGCTGCTACTGCTACTAGTACTGCTACTACTACTACTACTACTACTGCTAATACTCCTACTGTTACAACTGCTACTGCTGCTGGTGTGTTGTGTGATCCTTGGGTCATTTCTCAGGGTGAATAAATGAGAATGTCAGAGCAAAGAGAGACATTATTAATTCATGATGAAAGTACTTCCTGCTCTTGAGTCATGTGATCAATCATCAGAGGCAGAAGGAATAATGAACTTCATCCTCTGTGCTGTGTGTGGGATTTAGGCCGACAGCACAGGGACTGGCCTCATGCTGGGACTCTGAGGAGCACAGGGACTGGCCTCCTGCTGGGACTATGAGAAGCACAGGGACTGGCCTCCTGCTGGGACTGAGGAGCACAGGGACTGGCCTCCTGCTGGGACTCTGAGGAGCACAGGGACTGGCCTCCTGCTGGGACTGAGGAGCAAAGGGATTGGCCTCCTGCTGGGACTCTGAGGAGCACAGGGACTGGCCTCCTGCTGGGACTCTGATGAGCACAGGGACTGGCCTCCTGCTGGGACTCTGATGAGCACAGGGACTGGCCTCCTGCTGGGACTCTGAGGAGCACAGGGACTGGCCTCCTGCTGGGACTGAGGAGCACAGGGACTGGCCTCCTGCTGGGACTGAGGAGCACAGGGACTGGCCTCCTAGTGGGACTGAGGAGCACAGGGACTGGCCTCCTGCTGGGACTGAGGAGCACAGGGACTGGCCTCCTGCTGGGACTGAGGAGCACAGGGACTGGCCTCCTGCTGGGACTGAGGAGCACAGGGACTGGCCTCCTGCTGGGACTCTGAGGAGTAAGTAAGTAAGCTTTATTTATATACCGCCTTTCACAGACCAGAGTCACAAAGCGGTTTACAATTGTTATTTTTTTTTTTTTTTGGGCACTTGTCCTCTCACTCCACACAGAGATGGGAGCGGGGTCGCCGAACAGGAGGCGCATGCCAGACCTATTGTACATATTTTTAGTGGTAGGGGAAACCGGAGTACCCGGAGGAAACCTACGCAGACACGGGGAGAACATGCAAACTCCACTCAGAAAGGCCCTGGTCCGGCCAGGATTCGAACCCAGGACCTTCTTGCTGAGAGGCGAGAGTGCTATCCACTCAGCCACCGTGCCGCCCAAAGCAGGAGCACAGGGACTGGCCTCCTGCTGGGACTATGAGAAGCACAGGGACTGGCCTCCTGCTGGGACTGAGGAGCACAGGGACTGGCCTCCTGCTGGGACTCTGAGGAGCACAGTGTCTGTCTCGAGGTGATTGGAAGAACGTGAGGCTGATTTACATACATCAGCGGTCGCACAATCAGACAGCGATAAACAAAGCACTTATCAACGCACAAACAGACAACTGGCATCTCTCCAGCTTCACAACCAAGAGACATACACAGACACACACGAGAGACACACACAAGTGACACACAAGTGACACACAAGAGACACACAAGAGACACACAAGAGACACACAAGAGACACACAGAGACACAGAGACACACACAAGTGTGGACTTACTGCTAATTTACACATGAGGCGTTACAGCACATACGTGTAAACGCGCAGCAGACGCGCGTAACTTTTTTCCATGTTAACCTATGATAATATTTACACTAGTGTCATACGTGTGTATGACGGACGTATGACGCTCTAAATTAGGATGGATTTCTAATTTTGTGCGCGCACCAACGCGTCTCCCATTGAAATCTCATGTAAACATGATTTTTCTAGCGGCCCTTGGCTCTAGCTCACATCCACACACACAGATCACTCGTATCTAAACATCAGCAGGAGGAGCAGCAGGAGGAGCAGCAGGAGGAGCAGCAGGAGGAGCAGCAGGTTTTACAGTGATTCTGGACATTGTTTTTTTTCTTTCATAAAGTCTGGCGTCTGGTCAGAGCAGCACAGAGACCATGAAGACAAACACATGTGATTTGTGTTGCTCTACATCAGTCTCTGTACTGTCCTCTACACTGCTCCATAGACTACACAGGGACAGCATCAGAAGGACCTGCACGGCCTGTGTAGATACACACAAATAATGTTACACACACAGGGACAGCATCAGAAGGACCTGCACGGCCTGTGTAGATACACACAAATAATGTTACACACACATGCGCGCGGTCAACGCTTACGCGCTGTTAACGCCTACCGTGTAAATTCCCCGTTATGCTCAACTTCAGACATTACCCTGGTCCTCACAGTCCCAGACCCCGGTCCTCTCAGTCCCAGACCCCGGTCCTCACAGTCCCAGACCCCGGTCCTCACAGTCCCAGACCCCGGTCCTCACAGAATTAAAAATGTATTTAACAGTTCTCTCTGTTGCCGTGGTTACTACAACCGTATACCACACACAAATACTGCATTGTATCTGTGAAAGTCAGAGAAGTAAAGACTGTCAGCTGTGTGTGTTAGCGCGGATGCTATGCAGGCTAATGCTAATGCTAACGCATTTCTTCCTTTCCTTATTAGGCATTTTCCTAAAAATCGACACCCAGTAGAGAAATACATTTTAGCAAAATAGAGACTCCATAAGTTCCACTTGATACGAGCAGTGTCCACAACTGTACACGGCACAGAAAAATAGCATTTTGAGTCAGAATCAGTGAAATTTTACATTCTTCTTAAAGGAGAGTTTACTTCCTGTCTCTTGGAGCACTTTGGTGCCGCTGCGTGACGTCAGGTGCAACCAGCGATAGTGACCCCCGCGGACAGGGCTCTTTCTGACTGAAGGACAGTTGTTTCTAATGAGATGAACTCAGGTTTTGGTGTCATTCATGAACAACATTTTACTTTTACAAGATTCTTTCCTTTGGGACGAAAAACATTTATAGTTTATGGAGAAAAACAAGGGATTTAATGCAGCTTTAAAGATCACAGATGCAGCAGGGGCTGAGAGAGACCAGAGAGAGACCAGAGAGAGAGACCAGAGAGAGAGACCAGAGAGAGAGACCAGAGAGAGACCAGAGAGAGAGACCAGAGAGAGACCAGAGAAAGAGACCAGAGAGAGACCAGAGAGAGAGACCAGAGAGAGAGACCAGAGAGAGACCAGAGAAAGACCAGAGAGAGAGACCAGAGAGAGAGACCAGAGAGAGACCAGAGAAAGAGACCAGAGAGAGACCAGAGAGAGACCAGAGAGAGACCAGAGAGAGAGACCAGAGAGAGACCAGAGAGAGACCAGAGAGACCCAGAGAGAGACCAGAGAGAGACCAGAGAGAGACCAGAGAGAGACCAGAGAGACCCAGAGAGAGAGACCCGGGAGAGACCAGAGAGAGACCAGAGAGAG
Organism: Knipowitschia caucasica; assembly: GCA_964034765.1. Taxonomy (NCBI): domain Eukaryota; kingdom Metazoa; phylum Chordata; class Actinopteri; order Gobiiformes; family Gobiidae; genus Knipowitschia; species Knipowitschia caucasica. Next base: position 40,835,291 of record OZ035830.1, on the reverse strand, counting down.
ACCAGAGACCAGATAGGGAGACCCGGGAGAGACCAGAGAGAGACCAGAGAGAGAGACCAGAGAGAGACCAGAGAGAGAGACCAGAGAGAGACCAGAGAGAAACCAGAGAGAGACCAGAGAGAGACCAGAGAGAGAGACCAGAGAGAGACCAGAGAAAGACCAGAGAGAGAGACCAGAGAGAGAGACCAGAGAGAGACCAGAGAAAGAGACCAGAGAGAGACCAGAGAGAGACCAGAGAGAGAGACCAGAGAGAGACCAGAGAGAGACCAGAGAGACCCAGAGAGAGAGACCCGGGAGAGACCAGAGAGAGACCAGAGAGAGACCAGAGAGAGACCAGAGAGAGAGACTAGAGAGAATCAGGTGAATATGGAACAACACAATGTTCCAAAAGCTGTTGCTGGTGTGTATTTTAATCCACAGCCATGAGTAAATAAAGGCTTATTAGAAAATATCTAAACCACAAGTGCCTTGGATTTTTTTGGATTTTCTAAGCTATTCACTATTTGCTTTTTACTTGGAAAGTCAAAACTTAATTTTTTGGTTACAGCTGTTGTTGGGTTTGAGAGAAACTCAGATGTGTGTGTTTGTAGATCTGCGTCACGCCTCGGGGCTGACAGACCCAAATGCATGCTGGGACGTGGGCGAGCTGCGGACAATATACATTTCACTGGTACAGATTAAAGCTGGGCTAAAACAGGACCAGGCCATATACAGTATACAGTACAGCTACACAGAGGACGCTAGGACTGGAAGAAGAGCTGCACACAAGCTAGCAGGAACCAATTACATAATAACCATAATAATAATAATAATAATAATGATCAAAGTCTCTTCACGTCATTATTCTTTCTCTCTAAACACGGTGGTGATAAACTACTACTGTAGCCACAGCTGCCCTGGGGCACACTGACAGAAGCCCCTCCCACCACCAACAACCATTCACACACACACCAGACTCATTCTAATGTGGGGGAAGTGTCTTGCCTAAGGACACAACCACAGTTCGGCACAGCTGCAGCCGCCCCACTGTGGCTGGCACTAACCAGGCCCTGCCCTGCTTAGCTTCAGAGGGCTGACAGGATCAGGCTTTCAGCAAGTGTGGGCATTTGTTCTAATGGGGTTAGATATTGTGGATAGTCTATCAGACCAGAGAGAGAGACCAGAGAGAGAGACCAGAGAGAGAGACCAGAGAGAGAGACCAGAGAGAGACCAGAGAGAGAGACCAGAGAGAAACCAGAGAGAGAGACCAGAGAGAGAGACCAGAGAGAGAGACCAGAGAGAGAGACCAGAGAGAGACCAGAGAGAGAGACCAGAGAGAGACCAGAGAGAGACCAGAGAGAGAGACCAGAGAGAGACCAGAGAGAGACCAGAGAGAGAGACCAGAGAGAGAGACCAGAGAGAGACCAGAGAGAGAGAGACCAGAGAGAGACCAGAGAGAGAGACCAGAGAGAGACCAGAGAGAGAGACCAGAGAGAGACCAGAGAGAGAGACCAGAGAGAGACCAGAGAGAGACCAGAGAGAGACCAGAGAGAGAGACCAGAGAGAGACCAGAGAGAGACCAGAGAGAGACCAGAGAGAGACCAGAGAGAGAGAGACCAGAGAGACCAGAGAGAGAGACCAGAGAGAGAGACCAGAGAGAGACCAGAGAGAGAGACCAGAGAGAGACCAGAGAGAGAGACCAGAGAGAGAGACCAGAGAGAGACCAGAGAGAGAGACCAGAGAGAGACCAGAGAGAGACCAGAGAGAGACCAGAGAGAGACCAGAGAGAGACCAGAGAGAGAGACCAGAGAGACCAGAGAGAGACCAGAGAGAGACCAGAGAGAGCTCAGAGAGAGAGACCAGAGAGAGAGACCAGAGAGAGACCAGAGAGAGAGACCAGAGAGAGACCAGAGAGAGAGACCAGAGAGAGAGACCAGAGAGAGACCAGAGAGAGAGACCAGAGAGAGAGACCAGAGAGAGACCAGAGAGAGAGACCAGAGAGAGACCAGAGAGAGACCAGAGAGAGACCAGAGAGAGACCAGAGAGAGACCAGAGAGAGAGACCAGAGAGAGAGAGAACCAGAGAGAGACCAGAGAGAGAGACCAGAGAGAGAGACCAGAGAGAGACCAGAGAGAAGACCAGAGAGAGACCAGAGAGAGAGACCAGAGAGAGACCAGAGAGAGAGACCAGAGAGAGACCAGAGAGAGAGACCAGACACACACACAAACACACACACACACACTGGACCTCACAACACACACACATATACATATTGGTCCTCACAACACACACACACTGAACCTCACAGCCCACACACACTGGATCTCAAAACACACAACATGAACAATAGACAACACCACAAACTGGTCCTCACAACACACACACACACACACTTGACCTCACAACACAAACAATAGACCTCACAACACACAAACAGGTACATACTGGTCCTCCCAACACACACACACACTTGTCTTCACAATGCACACATATTGGACCTCACAACACACACACAGGTCCTCACAAACTGGACCTCAACACACACACTCACACACACTGGTCCTCACAACACACACATATTGGTCCTCACAAGA
>OZ035830.1:40770218-40825218 GCA_964034765.1 Knipowitschia caucasica | reverse complement strand
CCTGACGAGTCCATAGGAGTCCCTGACGAGTCCCTGACGAGTCCATACGAGTCCCTGACGAGTCCCTGACGAGTCCATACGAGTCCCTGACGAGTCCCTGACGAGTCCATACGAGTCCCTGACGAGTCCATACGAGTCCCTGACGAGTCCATACGAGTCCCTGACGAGTCCATACGAGTCCCTGACGAGTCCATACGAGTCCCTGACGAGTCCCTGACGAGTCCCTGACGAGTCCATACGAGTCCCTGACGAGTCCATACGAGTCCCTGACGAGTCCATACGAGTCCATACGAGTCCCTGACGAGTCCCTGACGAGTCCCTGACGAGTCCCTGACGAGTCCATAGGAGTCCCTGACGAGTCCCTGACGAGTCCATACGAGTCCATACGAGTCCCTGACGAGTCCATACGAGTCCCTGACGAGTCCCTGACGAGTCCATACGAGTCCATACGAGTCCTACGAGTCCATACGAGTCCCTGACGAGTCCATAGGAGTCCCTGACGAGTCCCTGACGAGTCCATACGAGTCCCTGACGAGTCCATACGAGTCCCTGACGGGTCCCTGACGAGTCCCTGACGAGTCCATAGGAGTCCCTGACGAGTCCATAGGAGTCCCTGACGAGTCCCTGACGAGTCCATACAAGTCCATACGAGTCCCTGACGAGTCCATACGAGTCCCTGACGAGTCCATACGAGTCCCTGACGAGTCCCTGACGAGTCCCTGACGAGTCCCTGACGAGTCCCTGACGAGTCCATAGGAGTCCCTGACGAGTCCATACGAGTCCCTGACGAGTCCATACGAGTCCCTGATGAGTCCATACGAGTCCCTGACGAGTCCATACGAGTCCCTGACGAGTCCATACGAGTCCCTGACGAGTCCCTGACGAGTCCATACGAGTCCCTGATGAGTCCATACGAGTCCCTGACGAGTCCATACGAGTCCCTGACGAGTCCCTGACGAGTCCATACGAGTCCCTGACGAGTCCCTGACGAGTCCCTGACGAGTCCATAGGAGTCCCTGACGAGTCCATAGGAGTCCCTGACGAGTCCCTGATGAGTCCATACGAGTCCCTGACGAGTCCCTGACGAGTCCATAGGAGTCCCTGACGAGTCCATACGAGTCCCTGACGAGTCCATACGAGTCCCTGACGAGTCCATACGAGTCCCTGACGAGTCCCTGACGAGTCCATAGGAGTCCCTGACGAGTCCATACCAGTCCATACCAGTCCATACGACTTTATAAGGGATTTTGAACACGTCATTTTTTAATACGATAAGACCCAGGACTGAGACTGTAGACCCAGGACTGAGGGTATAAAAGTACCCGTGATGGCAGTTACTGAGTTACTTTTACTCCATTGAGCATTAGTTTGAAATCTGAAAATGTTCTCTTCTCTGGATCTGAATGAGGGCCACTCACCCCGGACTCTTGGACCCAGACCCTGGTTCAGGACTGAAGACGATGGGGTGGATCATGGAGCTGTCACTCGCCACAGCGCTCGCCATCGCCGCCCTGCTGGTTCAAATTCAAATTAGATATTTTTATTTCACAATACAATACAGTGACAGCATCATCTCAGAGACTTAACAAAACCATTAAAAGCACAAACACAGATCAGAGAATCAACAGTTAAAACACAAAATATACATATGAATTGGTCCATAAGAGAGACCAATGTCCATGAATGTAGACCCAGGACTGAGGCTGTAGATCCAGGACTGAGGCTGTAGACCCAGGACTGAGGCTGAGGCTGTTGACCCAGGACTGAGGCTGTAGACCAAGGGCTGAGGCTGTTGACCCAGGACTGAGGCTGTAGACCCAGGACTGAGGCTGTGTGGACCCAGGACTGAGGCTGTAGACCCAGGACTGAGGCTGTAGACCAAGGACTGAGGCTGTAGACCCAGGACTGAGGCTGTTGAACCAGGACTGAGGCTGTAGACCCAGGACTGAGGCCTTAGACCAAGGGCTGAGGCTGTTGACCCAGGACTGAGGCTGTAGACCCAGGACTGAGGCTGTGTGGACCCAGGACTGAGGCTGTAGACCCAGGACTGAGGCTGTGTGGACCCAGGACTGAGGTCGTAGACCCAGGACTGAGGCTGTAGATCCAGGACTGAGGCTGTAGACCCAGGACTGAGGCTGTAGACCCAGGACTGAAGCTGTGTGGACCCAGGACTGAGGCTGTAGACCCAGAACTGAGGAAGTGTGGACCCAGGACTGAGGCTGTGTGGACCCAGGACTGAGGCTGTAGACCCAGGACTGAGTCTGCAGACCCAGGACTGAGGCTGTAGACCCAGGACTGAGGCTGTAGACCCAGGACTGATGCTGTAGACCCAGGACTGAGGCTGTAGACCCAGGACTGAGGCTGTAGACCCAGGACTGAGGCTGTAGATCCAGGACTGAGGCTGTAGACCCAGGACTGAGGCTGTAGACCCAGGACTGAGGCTGTAGACCCAGGACTGAGGCTGTGTGGACCCAGGACTGAGGCTGTAGACCCAGGACTGAGGCTGTAGACCCAGGACTGAGGCTGTGTGGACCCAGGACTGAGGCTGTAGATCCAGGACTGAGGCTGTAGACCCAGGACTGAGGCTGTAGACCCAGGACTGAGGCTGTGTGGACCCAGGACTGAGGCTGTAGACCCAGGACTGAGGCTGTGTGGACCCAGGACTGAGGTTGTAGACCCAGGACTGAGGCTGTGTGGACCCAGGACTGAGGCTGTAGACCCAGGACTGACACTGTGTGGACCCAGGACTGAGGCTGTAGACCCAGGACTGAGTCTGTAGACCCAGGATTGAGGCTGTAGACCCAGGACTGAGGCTGTAGACCCAGGACTGAGGCTGTAGACCCAGGACTGAGGCTGTAGATCCAGGACTGAGGCTGTAGACCCAGGACTGAGGCTGTAGATCCAGGACTGAGTCTTTAGACCCAGGACTGAGGCTGTAGACCCAGGACTGAGGCTGTAGACCCAGGACTGAGGCTGTGTGGACCCAGGACTGAGTCTGTAGACCCAGGATTGAGGCTGTAGACCCAGGACTGAGGCTGTAGACCCAGGACTGAGGCTGTAGACCCAGGACTGAGGCTGTAGATCCAGGACTGAGGCTGTAGACCCAGGACTGAGGCTGTAGATCCAGGACTGAGTCTTTAGACCCAGGACTGAGGCTGTAGACCCAGGACTGAGGCTGTAGACCCAGGACTGAGGCTGTGTGGACCCAGGACTGAGGCTGTAGACCCAGGACTGAGGCTGTGTGGATCCTGGACTGAGGCTGTAGACCCAGGACTGAGGCTGTAGACCCAGGACTGAGGCTGTAGACCCAGGACTGAGGCTGTAGACCCAGGACTGAGGCTGTAGACCCAGGACTAAGACTGTAGACCCAGGACTGAGGCTGTAGACCCAGGACTGAGGCTGTAGATCCAGGACTGAGGCTGTAGACCCAGGACAGGCTGTAGACCCAGGACTGAGGCTGTAGACCCAGGACTGAGGCTGTAGACCCAGGACTGAGGCTGTAGACCCAGGACTGAGACTGTAGACCCAGGACTGAGGCTGTAGACCCAGGACTGAGACTGTAGACCCAGGACTGAGACTGTAGACCCAGGACTGAGGGTATAAAAGTACCCGTGATGGCAGTTACTGAGTTACTTTTACTCCATTGAGCATTAGTTTGAAATCTGAAAATGTTCTCTTCTCTGGATCTGAATGAGGGCCACTCACCCCGGACTCTTGGACCCAGACCCTGGTTCAGGACTGAAGACGATGGGGTGGATCATGGAGCTGTCAGTCGCCACAGCGCTCGCCATCGCCGCCCTGCTGGTTCAAATTCAAATTAGATATTTTTATTTCACAATACAATACAGTGACAGCATCATCTCAGAGACTTAACAAAACCATTAAAAGCACAAACACAGATCAGAGAATCAACAGTTAAAACACAAAATATACACATATGAATTGGTCCATAAGAGAGACCAATGTCCATGAATGTAGACCCAGGACTGAGGCTGTAGATCCAGGACTGAGGCTGTAGACCCAGGACTGAGGCTGAGGCTGTTGACCCAGGACTGAGGCTGTAGACCAAGGGCTGAGGCTGTTGACCCAGGACTGAGGCTGTAGACCCAGGACTGAGGCTGTGTGGACCCAGGACTGAGGCTGTAGACCCAGGACTGAGGCTGTAGACCAAGGACTGAGGCTGTAGACCCAGGACTGAGTCTGTAGACCCAGGACTGAGTCTGTAGACCCAGGACTGAGGCTGTAGACCCAGGACTGAGGCTGTGTGGACCCAGGACTGAGGCTGTAGACCCAGGACTGAGGCTGTAGACCCAGGACTGAGGCTGTAGACCCAGGACTGAGGCTGTAGACCCAGGACTGACACTGTGTGGACCCAGGACTGAGGCTGTAGACCCAGGACTGAGTCTGTAGACCCAGGATTGAGGCTGTAGACCCAGGACTGAGGCTGTAGACCCAGGACTGAGGCTGTAGACCCAGGACTGAGTCTTTAGACCCAGGACTGAGTCTTTAGACCCAGGACTGAGGCTGTAGACCCAGGACTGAGGCTGTAGACCCAGGACTGAGGCTGTGTGGACCCAGGACTGAGGCTGTAGATCCAGGACTGAGGCTGTAGACCCAGGACTGAGGCTGTAGACCCAGGACTGAAGCTGTGTGGACCCAGGACTGAGGCTGTAGACCCAGAACTGAGGAAGTGTGGACCCAGGACTGAGGCTGTGTAGACCCAGGACTGAGGCTGTAGACCCAGGACTGAGTCTGTAGACCCAGGACTGAGTCTGCAGACCCAGGACTGAGGCTGTAGACCCAGGACTGAGGCTGTAGACCCAGGACTGATGCTGTAGACCCAGGACTGAGGCTGTAGACCCAGGACTGAGGCTGTAGATCCAGGACTGAGGCTGTAGATCCAGGACTAATAATAATAATAATAATAATAATGCATCGGTTTTATATAGCGCTTTTCTGGACACTCAAAGACGCTTCACATGTGTCATTATTCATTCACTCCATACACGGTGGTGATAAACTACTGCTGTAGCCACAGCTGCCCTGGGGCACACTGACAGAAGCGAGGCAACCAGTATGCGCCATCGGCCCCTCCGACCACCACCAACCATTCACACACACACCAGACTCATTCTAGGCAATGGGGGTGAAGTGTCTTGCCTAAGGACACAACGGCAGTTTGGCACTTTACAGCCGCAGCCGCCCCACTGTGGCTGGTGTTCCCAGAGGTTAAGTGTCTTGCCAAGGACACAACGACAGTAGTCAGTGGGAGTTGATGGTGAAAGTCTTGAGCGGGGCTTGAACCCACGACCTTCTGGCTCAAAGGCCAAAGCTCTACCAACTGAGCTACTGCCGCCCAAGGACTGACACTGTGTGGACCCAGGACTGAGGCTGTAGATCCAGGACTGAGGCTGTAGACCCAGGACTGAGGCTGTAGACCCAGGACTGAGGCTGTAGACCCAGGACTGAGGCTGTAGACCCAGGACTGAGGCTGTGTGGACCCAGGACTGAGGCTGTAGATCCAGGACTGAGGCTGTAGACCCAGGACTGAGGCTGTAGACCCAGGACTGAGGCTGTGTGGACCCAGGACTGAGGCTGTAGACCCAGGACTGAGGCTGTGTGGACCCAGGACTGAGGTTGTAGACCCAGGACTGAGGCTGTAGACCCAGGACTGAGTCTGTAGACCCAGGATTGAGGCTGTAGACCCAGGACTGAGGCTGTAGACCCAGGACTGAGGCTGTAGATCCAGGACTGAGTCTTTAGACCCAGGACTGAGGCTGTAGACCCAGGACTGAGGCTGTAGACCCAGGACTGAGGCTGTGTGGACCCAGGACTGAGTCTGTAGACCCAGGATTGAGGCTGTAGACCCAGGACTGAGGCTGTGTGGACCCAGAACTGAGGCTGTAGACCCAGGACTGAGGCTGTAGATCCAGGACTGAGGCTGTAGACCCAGGACTGAGGCTGTAGATCCAGGACTGAGTCTTTAGACCCAGGACTGAGGCTGTGTGGATCCTGGACTGAGGCTGTAGACCCAGGACTGAGGCTGTAGACCCAGGACTGAGGCTGTAGACCCAGGACTGAGGTTGTAGACCCAGGACTGAGGCTGTAGACCCAGGACTGAGGCTGTAGACCCAGGACTGAGGCTGTAGACCCAGCACTGAAGCAAATGCAACTAAAGGACATCTCTACAATGTAAAGAATGACACAGCACTTTGCTAAAGTGAGAGTAGCAGTAGTAGTAGAAGCAGTAGTAGCAGTAGCAGTAGTAGCTGCAGTAGCAGTAGTAGTAGCAGTAGCAGTAGCAGTAGCAGTAGCAGTAGTAGCAGTAGCAGTAGCAGTAGTAGCAGTAGCAGTAGCAGTAGCAATAGTAGCAGTAACAGTAGCAGTAGCAGTAGTAGTATCAGTAGTAGCAGTTGTAGCAGTAGCAGTAGTAGCAGTAGTAGCAGTAGCAGTAGTAGCAGTAGCAGCAGTAGCAGTAGCAGTAGTAGCAGCAGTAGCAGTAGCAGTAGCAGCAGTAGCAGTAGCAGTAGCAGCAGTAGCAGTAGCAGTAGCAGTAGCAGCAGTAGCAGTAGCAGTAGCAGCAGTAGCAGTAGCAGTAGCAGCAGTAGCAGTAGCAGTAGCAGTAGCAGCAGTAGCAGTAGCAGTAGTAGTAGCAGCAGTAGCAGTAGCAGTAGCAGCAGTAGCAGTAGCAGTAGTAGTAGCAGTAGCAGTAGCAGTAGCAGCAGTAGCAGTAGCAGTAGTAGTAGCAGCAGTAGCAGTAGCAGTAGTAGCAGTAGCAGTAGCAGCAGTAGTAGCAGTAGCAGTAGCAGTAGCAGCAGTAGCAGTAGTAGTAGCAGTAGCAGTAGTAGAATAAAAGGCAGATACATAAATTAAAAAAATCCAGGTTAAAACAGTTTTGTTTAACTACAGCTGAAGGACTGTATCTTTACTGTCTGTAAATGATGGTGTTGATGGTGTTGGTGGTGTTGGTGGTGTTGGTGGTGTTGGTGTTGTGTGTGATGGTGTTGATGGTATTGATGGTGTTGGTGGTGTTGGTGGTGTTGGTGGTGTTGGTGGTGTTGGTGGTGTTGGTGGTGTTGATGGTGTTGGTGGTGTTGGTGGTGTTGGTGTTGGTGGTGTTGATGGTGTTGATGGTATTGATGGTGTTGGTGGTGTTGATGGTGTTGGTGGTGTTGATGGTGTTGGTGTTGATGGTGTTGGTGGTATTGATGGTGTTGGTGGTGTTGATGGTGTTTGATGGTGTTGATTGTGTTGGTGTTTGATGGTGTTGGTGTTTGATGGTGTTGATGGTGTTGATGGTGTTGATGGTGTTGGTGTTGGTGTTGGTGGTGTTGATGGTGTTGGTGTTGATGGTGTTGGTGTTTGATGGTGTTGATGGTGTTGATGGTGTTGATGGTGTTGGTGTTGATGGTGTTGATGGTGTTGATGGTGTTGGTGGTGTTGATGGTGTTGATGGTGTTGGTGTTGATGGTGTTGATGGTGTTGGTGTTTGATGTGGATGATACTAACTTGTTCTTGTGAAAAGTAAATAAAAAGTTCCAGACTCACCTCCGGCAACAAGTTCAGAGAAGAATGAGGAGAGAGTGGTACAGACTCCTCCTCTGCTTCTGAAAAGTCATGTGACCAGAGGAAGGAAGGAGGGGGGGGAAGAGAAGAGAGAGGAGAGAGAGAGAGAGAGAGAGAGAGAGAGAGAGAGAGAGAGAGAGGAGAGAGAGAGAGAGAGAGAGAGAGAGAGAGAGAGAGAGAGAGAGAGAGAGAGAGAGAGAGAGGAAAGAGAGAGGAGAGAGGAGAGAGAGAGAGAGAGGAGAGAGGAGAGGAAAGAGAGGAGAAAGAGAGGAGAGGAGAGAGAGAGGAGAGGAGAGGAGAGAGAGAGGAGAGAGAGAGGAGAGAGAGAGAGGAGAGAGAGGAGAGAGAGAGAGGAGAGAGAGATCCTCTCAGTATGTCTCTCTCAGTGTAAACAGTGTTTCCTCTGGGATGTTGTAACTGAGCAGTGACGCTGGGGGTTTCCTGCTGTGTCTGCAGGGGCTTGGGGGACACAGGCAGGGTGCTGTGGTCCCCGGGGACCGTGGGAGGGGACACGGGGGGCACGGGGCTGCTGAAGACCCCATACTTACCTCGTGCTTCTTTGCCTCCTTGTCTCTTTATCCAGGACTTGGATTTAAATAAGTTCTATGGACTTTAAAGTGGTGGATTTGTCATGGTGCAGCAGGTCTCGGCAGGAGACTGCAGAGAAAGCACATTCATGAGGAGACAGAGCAGGGTTAGAGCAGAGTTTGAGCAGAGTGATTAAGGGCGAAGGGCTGAACCTGCAGAGCGAGGTTGGTGCCGCCAGTTTGGGATCTTGTGGGCCCAAGTCGTGCGAGCGCAGGTATCCGCGTGTAACAACCACCACGTGATGAAGGATGAAGAGGAGCTTAAATATACTCACATACGGCTTATACACACTGCCTTTCCTATAATTCAGTGTGTTTTTACGTGCCACATAAAACACACGTACACGCAAACATGTTGGAAGGACGCATACGCAGAACAAGGGTGAACTGGGACGCTCAGGTGAGGGAAACACAAGCAAAAGCTCCCCCTGCTGTAAGTTTACTGAAGTCACTGCAGAAGTCAGATTAGATCAGTAGATGCTTTGTGGCTGCTTTAATCATGGGTAAATATAGTTTCATTTAATTATGAAAGAATATAATTAGGCTTATGTGTGTAGATCAAGCAATGTGCAGCGGGTTCTCTTAAAAGGTAAATTTAATTTTAATATATGTCTCCTCTTCAATCTGATTTGGTACAAAAAAAAGAAAAGAAAAGATCACACTGCAGCTTTTGGACTTTTTAAGACATAGGCCTTTTCAGCCTTTTTAGATCATTACCAAATAAAGTATAAATAACTCTTAGTCTATGGGCGGTCATGTTGTAAGCTATCTATCGTTTTGATATTGATAAAATATGGGCAATTTAATATGTGTTTATTTCCTGGTGATAAAGCCACGGCTGTGCTGAAAAGGCAGAATTCAGCACATTTCATAGAGTGTGTCACAGCTGGAAGCGTGTCGTGATGCAGCTGTTCTACATACAGTGAAACTTTACATTTACTGCTTCCAGCTCAGACTCCTCACTAAAGGTAAGTCACTTTTGAACACTTTTGAACACTTTGAACATTTGAACACTTTGAACACTTTTGACACACTTTGAACACTTTGAACACTTTGGACACTTGGAGACACTTTGGACACTTTGAACACTTTGAACCACTTTGACACTTTGAATCACTTTGAACACTTGAACACTTTGAAACTTTGAACACTTTGTACAACTTGGTACACTTTGGATTGGGGGGGGATTTTCAGATATAATTGGTCTTTATCTGTACAAAAATATCAAATTTAATTGTCAACATAAAGTCCTTTATTCTAATAGAATAGTGGTATGTAAGGTATCCAGGTGAAGTGTGAAACAAGAAGAAAAGTGTTAAAAGTTAATCAGAATCATGGAAATGGTAAATATACAGCACATGGTGATACTCAAATATTGCTGCTTGATTATTATTGTTATTGTTATATACAAATAATTTATTATTTAACACTGCTGTCTGATTTATCCGTACATTTCTCCATCAGGATCAGGAAAGGTTTATTATCATACATTTGCTTGCTGTGTGCGTGTGCGTGTATGGGGTTGTGTTGTGCGTGTGTGTGTGTGGTCTGTGTGCGTGTGCGTGTGTGTCTCTGTGCGTGTGTGTGTGTGTGTTTCTGTGGGTGTGTGTGTCTGTGCGTGTGTGTGTCTGTGGTGTCTATGCGTGTGTGTCTGGAGTGGATCTGTGTGTGTGTCTGTGTGCGTGTGCGTGTCTGTGCGTTGTGTCTGTGTGTGTCTCTGTGTGTGTGTCTGTGCGCTGTCTCTGTGTGTGGTCTGTGTGCGTGTGCGTGTCTGTGCGTGTGTGTCTGTGTGTGTCTCTGCTCGGTGTTGTGTCTGTGCGTGTGCGTGTGTGTGTCTGTGTTTTCTGTGCGTGTGGGTATTTGGTGTGTCTCTGTGTGTGTGTCTGTGGCGTGTGTGTGTCTGCGCAGAAGGGAAACAATGGTTCTCCATTAACTTAGATGGTAAATACTGTAAAAACTCATGAATGTAAAGTTTCTGCTCAGATTAATAAAGAATTGAAAACAAGTGTTTCACATTTTAAGGTATATTACAGACGTACACTAATGTTCTATGTCACCAAGTTAATAATATATAATAATAATAAATTAACATAAATTGTATATTTTTGTCGATAAATTCATGTGATAATAATATTTCTGCACATTTCAGCTCGTATGAAAGATGTTTTTTTTTTTTTTTTTAATTTTTTTTTTGATCAGAGTTTAATGTTTCAGCTTTCAGGTTTCCTTTTCAGATGTTTGTCTCTTGAGATATGTGTTTTCTTTTATGTTCCCGTTCGATAATCAGACTCTTCCTTTTCATTGTGTTTGGTGTTAAATGTTTGTGGAAGTCCCTGCGTCGGTAGAACCAGGAACTACCATCGCATTAGTCCACGACTAGTACCAGGAAGTACCATGCATTAGTCCAGACTCAGAACCAGGACTGTACCATCGCCCCCATTAGTCCAGACTAGAACCAGGGAAAGTACCATCGCATTAGTCCAGACTAGAACCAGGATGTACCATCGCATTAGTCCAGACCTTAGAATGTAAATATTACCTGACGTAGTCAGGCCTATCTCCGCCGTTCTAACTAATGGGCCTCAAAAATTGGGCTCCATGGAGTGATTCAAAATGGACGCGGGGGCTGGAAATATGTGAAAAAAACACATCTGTGCATGAGTCAGCTGCACGCGCTCATTCATTTTAAACGGAGATCTCTAAAAAAAAGTCCACTGCGGACCTAATCTCGTCTGGTCCACGAAAACTCCCTCGGCATTGACACACCATCGTGCGAACGGCGGAGCTTTGGGCCTAAGAGACAACCTTTTGGGACCATCTGGAAAGGAGGTTTTCCTGAGGTAATTCTTCTTCTGGGTCCACCCCCACAAGGCCAGGGGTCGGTATGCAGCATGTTCAGCCACACGTCATTTTGGCCACTATTGAGCCGAGACCCGCCCCCACTGGGCCAGACTAGAACCAAGATGTTCTAGTCTGGACGCTCCTGAACCCACACACTTTGACATACATTGTCTAAACCTACTTGCTCTAATCTACATGCTCTTAACATACATGCTCTAACATACATTGCTATAACCATACATGCTCTATCCTACATGCTTAACCTACATGCTTCTAATCTACACGCTCTAATCTACAAGCTCTAACCTACATGCTCAACCTACATGCTCTAACCTACATGCTCTATTCTACATGCTCTAACCTATACATGACTCTAACATATCACTGCTCTAATCTTACACGCTCTAATCTACATGCTCTTAAAACCTTCACATGCTTAACCTACTTGCTCTAACCTACATGCTTCTAATCTACAAGCCTCTTAATCTACATTGCTCTAACCCTACATGGCCTAACCTACATGCTCTAACCTAAATGCTCTAATCTAACATGTCTATTCTACATGCTCTAATCTACATGCTCTAACCTACTTGCTCTTAACCTACTTGCTCTTCACCTACAGGCTCTAATCTACACGCTCTAAACCCTACATGCTCTAAACCTTCATTGCTCTAAACCGACATGGCTCTATTTCTACACGCTGAACCTTTCATGCTCTTACCTACAGGCTCTTAACTACATGCTCGTACCTACAGGCTCTAATCTTCATGACTCTAATCTACACCGCTCTAATCTACAAGCTCTAACCTTCATGCTCCTTAACCTACATGCTCTAACCTAACATCGGGCTCTAACCTACATGCTCTAACCTACATGCTCTAAACAAATTGCTCTAACCCTACATGCTCTAAACCTACATGCATCTATCCTACTGCTCTAATTCTTCATGCTCTATCTACACGCTCTTAACCTACCTGCTCAATCTACACGCTCTGACCTACTGCTCTAATCTACACGCTCTGACCTACACGCCGTTGGCCTAACACGCAGTGACACCTATTTACAATTCCAGGGTCAAAGGACAGTCCTCTGACATCGCAGTCTCCACCTGTGGCTTCTCCGTTAGGAGTCACACACAAGTGGGGTCACACTAAAACCAGAGCAAAGACTGAACTGGGGCAAAGGAAAGACTGAAGAAATCTTTCAGAACGGGGTAGAATATAAATATTAAAAAAGTCGTGAATTTTTTAATTGATCCATGAAGGGGTTTTAACTCATGTAGGGATGGCTCACACATTTGATTATTGATTGATTGGTTGTTATTTATGTATTTGAAATTGTGTTAACAGTGCATATTAATAAATGTGTCTGCAAACAGCGTCAGCATCTATAACCTGGAATTAGGCACGTTTGCTCCGTTAGCCTTATTAGCGTCCATTTGTCCTCAAGGCACGAAACACACAAACACTCAGTTAGGTTAAAATGTACAAACGATAAGTACGACAAGTACAACATAAACATATAAAAGTAGAGCGTGAAGAGAAAGTCAAAGGATGAGCAGACCTTCATCTGTGGAGCTCGACTGGTTGATTCTCTCAATTGTATTAAATAACTGTACTTTATGGCTCTGGGGACAAGTGCAATATACATACTGCACTTAAGATTTCTGAAGTGCCAAGAATGAAGGGTGGCTCTGTTTAGACGTTCCTGCTTTTTCTATGGTCCTAGTGGTCTCTGATGGTCCTAGAGGTCTTGATGGTCCTAGAGGTCTCTGATGGTCCTAGAGGTCTATGATGGTCTTGAAGGTCTATGATGGTCCTTTGAGGTCTCTGATGGTACTGAGGTCTTGTTGGGCTAGAGGGTCTCCTGATGGTCCTTGAGGCCTCTGTTGTACTATGGTCTCTGATGGTCCTATGGTCTATGATGGTCCTAGAGGTCTCTGATGGTCTAGACGGTCTATGATTGGGGAGCTAGAGGTCTCTGTGGTCCTTGAGGTCTCGGATGTCCTAGAGGTTCTCGGATGGTCCTATGGTCTCTGATGGTACTTGAGAGTCTCGGGATGGTCCTAGAGGTCAGGATGGTTCCTAGAGGTCTCGGGATGGTCCTAGAGGTCTCGGATGGTCATAGAGGTCTCGGATGGTCTCCTAGAGGTCTCTTTTGGTCCTAGAGGTCTTCTCTTGGTCCTAGACATCTCCGGAATGGTCTAGAGGTCTCTCTTGGTCCTAGAGTCTCGGATGGTCCTAGAGGTCTCGGATGGGCCTAGAGGTCTCGGATGGTTCCATAGAGGTCTCAGATGGTCTATGGTCTTTGAAAGGTCCTAGAGGTCTCTGATGGTCTATGGTCTATTGAAGGTCCTAGAGGCTACTGATGGGGTCCTAGAGGTCTCTTTTGGTCCTAGAGGTCTCGGATGGTCCTAGAGGTCTAGGTGGTCCGAGAGGACTTGATGGTCCTAGACGGTCTCGGTTGGTCCTAGAGGTCTAGGATTGCGGCCGATGGTCTCTGATGGTACTAGTGGTCTCTGATGGTCCTAGTAGAGGTTCGGAAGGTCATAGTATTGGTCTCGGATGGTCCTAGTAGAGTCTCTGATGGTCCAAGAGGTCTCTGATGGCTCCTGTAGAGGTCTCTGATGGTCCTCAGTAGAGGTCTCTGATGGTCCTAAGGTCTCTGATGGTCCTAGAGGTCTCTGATGTTCCTAGTAGAGGTCTATGATGGTGCCTAGTTGAGGTCTCTGATGCGTCCTAGGCGTCTACTGATGGTCCTAGGAGGTCTCTGATGGTCCTTGTAGAGGTCTTGAGATGGTCCTAGTAGAAGGGTCTCTGATGGTCCTAGTGAGTCTCTGATTGTCCTTGTAGAGGTCTTGATGGTTCCTTGGTCTCTTGAAGGTCCTAGAGGGCTCTGATGGTCCTAGAGGTCTTTTTGGTCCCTAGAGGTCTCGGATGGTTCCTTAGAGGTCTCGGATGGTCCTGAGGTCTCGATGGGTCCTAGTGGTCTCGGATGGTCTATGGGTCAATGATGGTCCTATGGTCTTCTGATGGTCCTAGAGGTCTTGATGGTCCTAGTACACGAGGTCTATGAATGGTCTAGTATGGTCTCTGTTGGTCCTGTAGAGGTCTCTGTTGGTACAAGAGGTCTATGATAGGTCCTAGTAGTAGGTCTCTGATGGTCCTTGTTGAGGTGCTCTGATGGTTCCTAGAGGTCTATGTTGGTCTAGAGGTCTCTGATGGTCCTAGTAGAGGTCTCTGTTGGTCCTAGTAGAGGTCTCTGATGGTCCTAGAGGTCTCTGATGGTCCTAGGGTCTCTGATGGTCCTAGTAGGGGTCTCTGTTGGTCCTAGGTACGAGGTCTCTGATGGTCTAGTAGAGGTCTTCTGATGGTCCAGGTAGAGGTCTTTGATGGTCAGTAGAGTGTCTATGATGGTCCTAGAAGGTCCTCTGCATGGTCTAGAGGTCTCTGATGGTCCTAGTAGAGGTCTCTGATGAGTCCTAGAGGTCTTGATGGTCCTGTAGAGGTCTCTTGATGCGTCCTAGTAGTGGTCTCTGTTGGTCCTAGTAAGAGGTCTCTGATGGTCCTAGTAGAGGTTCTGATGGGCCTAGAGGTATCTGATGGTCATTGTAGAGGTCTCTGATGGTCCTAGAGGGCTGCAGCATGGGGCCTATGGTCTTTGATGGTCCTAGAGGTCTCTCTTGGTACTAGACGGTCTCGGATGGTCCTAGAGGTCTCGGTGGTTCCTAGAGTGGTCTCGGAATTGGTCCTAGAGGTCTCGGATGGTCCTAGTAGAGGTCTAGGTTGGTCACTAGAGGTCCGGATGGTCCTAGAGTCTCGGATGGTCCTTGAGGTCTCTGTGGTCCTTGTAGAGGACTCTGCTGGTCTTAGAGGTCTTGATGGTCCTAGTAGAGGTCTCGGACTGGTCCTTGTAGAGGTCTTGATGGTCATAGTGAGAGGTCTCTGATGGTCCTAGAGGTCTCTGATGGTCCTAGAGGTCTTGTTGGTCCTAGTAGAGGTCTATGATGGTCTAGTAGAGGTCTTCTGATGGTCCTAGTTAGAGGTCTCTGATGGTCCTCTGTTCGAGGTCTTGATGGTCCTAGTTGAGGGTCTCTGATGGTACTATGTAGGGGTTCTCTGATGGTCCTAGAGAGGTCTCTGATGTCCTGAAATAAAAGGTCTCTGATGGTGCTAGAGGTCGCTGATGGGTCCTAGAGGTAAAGAGGACGTTATTGATAATAAATGTTTACAATACAATAAAAAAGTAATTTTAAAAACAAAATATGTAAGATTTACATGCTGAGTCATCATTAAAGAGCCTAATCTGTCTCATTAAAGGGCCCTAATCTGTATCATTAAAGGGCCCTAATCTGTCCTCATAAAAGGGCCTAATGTTCATCATTAATGGGCCCTAATTCTGTCATCATTAAAGGGCATAAATCTGTCATAATTAAAGAGCTAATCTGTCATAATTTTAAAGAGCCTAATCTGTAATCATTAAAACGGGCCCTCTTAATCTGTCTTCATTAAAGGGCCCTAATCTTTCATGCATTAAAGGGCCCTAATCTGTCATCATTAAAGGGCCTTAATCTGTCATCATTAAAGGGCCTTAATCTGTCCTAATTAAAGGGCCCTAATCTGTCTCATTAAAGGGGCCTAATCTGTAATCATTCAAAAGGGCCTAATCTGTCATCATTATAGGGCCCTAATCTGTCATCATTAAAGGGCCTAATCTGTCTTCATTAAAGGGCCCTAATCTGTCATCATTAAGCGGGCCCTAATCTGTCATCATTAAAGGGCCCTAATCTGTCATCATTAAAGGGCCTAATCTGTCATCATTAAAGGGCCTAATCTGTCATTATAATAAACTGCTCTTTTCCAATACTTCTTTAACTGATAACAGTAGTATACATACTATATATAATTTCTAAATTATTTTTCCGGCCCTAAATCTTGTTATTGTTTTCATTTCGATGTCCGCCCCCACGTTTCACAATCAGAAATGTTTAGGCGGGATGGGTTAAGGGTTCTGTGCTTTGATGATGAAGCACAAGAGTTAGAAAAGACTTATTAACAGTGGTTTGTTTCGAGACACTGAACATCTGCTGCACAAGTGGTTTAGACTGGATTTTACATGTTTTAGCAACATCTGTAAACACACACACACACACACAGGAGAACACGCAACAAGACAGAAACACAACACACACACAACAACACAAACAGGCAGAAAGCAACAACACAGAAAACAACACAGACAGAAACACACGCACACACACAGAAACACAACACAGACAGACACACGCACACACAACCAGAAACACACACAGACGAAACACACGCACAACACACAGAAACACACAACACAGAAACACACACACAAGACACGCACAACACACAGAAACAACACAGACAGAAACACACACACACATTGTCCTTGTTGAACTGACTTGCTGTTACACAATTAATGCTGTAGGAAATTCAAGATGAAAAGTAAAAATAAAAAACAATTTAACTTTTAAAATACATTAATTTTTATATTTTAATTGTGGAAGTTTGCAGTGTTTCCTGAACTAGTCTGGGTCTACAGCTCAGTCTGGGTCTACAGCCTCAGTCTGGGTCTAAGCTCAGTCTGGGTCTACAGTTCATTACGTTTTAAGTCAAATACAAATACTTCGAAACATCTTGTACAAACAGGAATTCACCGGAGTCTCCGTGTGTGTGTTCTGGAGCGTGGTGCGTGGATAAGGGAAAATCCGCGGAACGCCGCCTCCATTTGTAATCGTTTGTTTAAGACGTGTGGGCGTAGTTCAGTTCCGACAGCTCAGAGGTCGGGTTTCTTATGTTGGAATTCACAAAGGTTTTTTGTTTGTATAGAAATCCTGGTTTTATTCCTTGTTTTGTCAACAACAAATCTATAACAACACCTTTTTCACAAAGTTAAAATGGTTTTATTCCTTGTTTTGTCGTTAAGTGATCATAACGAGACTTTTTTAGTTCTGCGCCACATGGTACTTTACCAGTGAGATTAGCTCCACATGGTACTTTACCAGTGAGATTAGCTCCACATGGTACTTTACCAGTGAGATTAGCTCCACATGGTACTTTACCAGTGAGATTAGCTCACATGGTACTTTACCAGTGAGATTAGCTCCACATGGTACTTTACCAGTGAGATTAGCTCCACATGGTACTTTACCAGTGAGATTAGCTCCACGCGGTGAGTTCTGGCGCCCGGATCACAGACTTTCTGATTGGTGAAACGGTGGAGGGCGGGACATCGAAATGAAAACAATAACAAGATTTAGAGGCTGGAAAAGTAATTTAGAAATTCAAATATCTCTGAACGACTGTTATCAGTTAAAGAAGGATTGGAAAAGAGCAGTTTATTATTATGACAGATTAGGGCCCTTTAATGATGACAGATTAGGGCCTTTAATGATGACAGATTAGGGCCCTTTAATGATGACAGATTAGGGCCCTTTAATGATGAAGATTAGGGCCTTTAATGATGACAGATTAGGGCCTTTAATGATGGAGATTAGGGCCCTTTAATGATGACAGATTAGGGCCCCTTTAATGACGACAGATTAGGGACTTTAATGACGACAGATTAGGTCTTTATGCATGACTTAGAAAATTGGCAGAACTGATAGTGTAGAAACGAGAGGCCTTTAAGGAGACTTATGGTATGGTGTCAGATGTAGGTCTTTAAGTCACTAATGCACTAGGACTGAAGGAACCTGGCTGTTTGCAGTTTGTGTATTATTTATATCCTGCACAGGACTGTAGTTAACATTTCTTATCTGCGCCAAATGTGACATGTTTCACTGTGAGCTCCTTGAAGTGTATTTTTCTTAAAGAACAGGCAGAAGCTTTGCTTCTTTATCAGCTGTGGTTTAAAACCACCTCTCACGCAGGTCAAGTGTGTGGTAGTACCACCCGCCAGCTGTGGGGCGTACTGTCAACCTTGGCACAACATGTACCTCTGTATTGTATGATGTCATTGTTCCGGTATGACGTCACTCAGAGCAGTCTTTTACCTTTTACAAATGTCTTGTTCATAAAAATAAGTTTTGGTTAATTATCAGAACAGCTCATTGGTGGTAGCTCAGGGATAAGGCAAAATAAACATAAATAAGAAATAAAAAACTAAAAAAAATATAAGAAAAAAAAAAATACAAAAAAATATGAAACATAAAAAATAATAATAGTGAGTAGAAATACTATAGAAAGGATAAGTTACTGAAAAAAATCCTAAGTGAGGAAAAACAACAGCTCCTTGGTGGTAGCTCAGGGATTAAGGCAGAACAAAGTCCCTTGGTGGTAGCTCAGGGATAAGGCAGAACAACAGCTCCTCTGGTGGTAGCTCAGGGTATAGGCTAGAACAACAGCTCCCTCTGGTGGTTAGTCAGGGATAAGGCAGAACAACAGTCCTCTGGTGGTAGTCAGGGATAAGGAGAACAACAGCTCTCTCTCTGTGTGTGTGTGCGTGTGCGTCTCCTTGTGTGTCTTCTGTGTCTTGTGTGTGGTTTAGTGCTTGAGGTATAAATCCATAATTGCCTATTCTCTGTGGTGTGCGTCTGTGTGTGTGTTTCTCTTCTTCTCTGTGTGTGTGTGTGTGTGTGTGTGTGTGTTCTCTCTCTTGTGTGTTTGTGTGTGTGTTTAGAGCTTGCCTTGTGTGTAGTCTGAAAGAGTTGCTAATGCTTTGTGTTGTTCTTCATTATCACTAAATTAACAGTAAAGATAACGACCGTCATTAAACGTTTTCAAACTGTGTGGGGGAAAACTTGAACTTTTTGACTCTGAATAACTCTGGAAGATCTGGGGCGGAATTTAATTAAATAAGCAAAAGAAAGATAAAAAGTCATTTGTCCTCGCAGAGAAACAGTCTTTTTACAGGTTGCTACTTTGGGATTTGTGAATAAGGCTTTTTTTTAAGTATATAAAAATGTTGGTCAGAAATAAAAGTAATAATAATAAATAATAAAAATTATTAACAGTTCATATTTGGCCAAACTATGCAGTCGACTTATCAATTATGTCCAGAACTTCAGTTGTGTGTCTGTGTGTGTGTGTGTGTGTGTCGTGTGTCTTTGTGCGTGTCTGTGTGTGTCTCTCTCTGTCTTGTCCTGTGTGTGTCTTCTCTTAGTCTGTTGTGGTGTCTCTCTCTCTGTCTGTGTGTGTCTTCTTGTCTGTGTGGTGTCTTTCTTGTCTGTGTGTGTGTCTCTCTCTGTCTTTGTGTTTTCTCTGTCTGTGTGTGTCTCTTCTCTGTCTGTGTGTGTGTCTCTCTGTCTGTGTGTGTCTTCTCTGTCTGTGTGTGTGTGTCTCTCTGTGTGTGTGTGTGCGTTGTTGGTGTGTGTATCAGAATGTATTAAGGTTTAGATGTATTATTTCTTAACTTCTTGTTTAACTATTTGAGCACAAACCAAACTCTGGATCTGACTTCTGCTTCACTAATCTTAAGTCTGAGGTCACGCAGCTGAACGAGGGGTCAGAGGTCGACGGAAAATCCATACAGCCGTTGCCATACATTACTTTTATTTGATTGAGCGTGGGCATAAAGGACGGCGAGATAAAGGACTTCAGGAGTGGGGTCCATTTGGAGTCCCCCCCCCCCCCCGCCCCCCGCCCCCCCCCCCCTACCCCGCATCCTCACCCCCTACACCCCCCCCCCCCCCCCCTCACCTTGGTGTGTCTGGAGCTGAGTGACAGTGATGTAAAAAAGTGAGGATTAGGAGGTAGGACTTAAATCACGCCGAAGTATTGATTTTTCATTACTGCAGATCTCGGACAGAGGCTGCAGACCACAGGATCTCACTTGGGCCAGACGGGGCTCAAGGGTCCGGCTCAAAGGGGTCCGGCTCAAGGGTCATTGTCCAATGTATTTTTTACACCATTTCTTTCTCTTAAAAAAGGATTTACAGTGATCCAAAATGGTTTCTTGATCCAAAATGGTTCTTGATCCAAATCTGGTTCTTGATCAAAAATGGTTCTTGGTCTAAAACTTGGTTCTTGATCCAAAATGGTTTTGGTCTAAAACTGGTTTTGGTTAAAAGTGGCTTTGGTCCAAAAGTGGTTCCTGGTCCAAAAGTGGTTCTTGGTCCTTTGGTTCAGATGGTGGATGATGGTTCTGTGGATGTTGAGGGGAGTATTTGTTTTTGGACCAGTTTAGTTTTGTCTTGTGGACTTTAGAGATGCATCGTTAAATGCACTATATGTTTTTCACATTTTTGAGAGAAAAAGACAGCAGGAGGTAAGAGTGATGTCACACAGTTCAAAGTGGGGTGGCTTGGTCTTTACAGGCGTGGGTTCAGACACATGACGTGGAGAGGAGGGTTTGGAGAGTTAATATCACAGTAGAAGTATCAGTATCTGGTTCTTCCAGCAGACCGTTAGGTTTAATGGTTTAATGGTTTTAATGGTTTAATGGTTTAATGGTTTACTTCAGTCTCGGTCAGAGATAAATAAAGTGTTGGTGTAAAGTCAGTGTGAAATGTGAAATGAAGCGTCTAAAGTCAACCTGCTGCTGCTCAGCCTCATAACACAGGAAAACACAGAGTGGACTCTTGTCCTCGGAGACTCAGAGAGACCTCAGAGAGACCTGGAGACTTCAGGGACTCAGAGAGACTAAGAGACTCTGGGTCCTCTATATACTGTTTATATATATAATATATATATATATATATATAGAAGCAATTTTAAGGTTTATATATATATTATAAACTTAGGAAATTGCTTTCTTTGAATAAGCTTTGATTATTGAATCATGAGTCTTTTATATATTTACAAATGTGTTCTTCTACAATCCAAAGCTCATGGAGGCAGAAGGAAGTGTCATGGACAAAGTTTGTGCCCAACTCGTTCTGGCTCTTATTGATTAAAAGTAAAGTCTTGAAACTCACTGGAGGATGTTGTGCGGAGTGGGTCCTGTGTGGTTGGAGTGAAAACTGCCTTGGACGACTGATTGTCTGGGTCTAAAACATAACATGAGGTGAAGTAAATGTTTTTTTTCTTTGCAGTCGATCCAGATCACAAACTACTTCCTGGCTCTGCACTGTCAGGAAGTGGGAGGAAGAAGTGTGGGGATGGCCAACGTGGACAGTTTTGTGACGTAAGTCGTCTGGGACGTTCTTACACGAGGAGGACTCTCTCTCTTTATATTACTACTATGTTATATATTCAGTATCTATCTTTCTCTTTCTATATTCTCTATTAAACATGTTTTAAACCATTGTATATGGTTGGGATGGACCAGAGCCTCTTGATTGAGACTCAGACAGGAAGGAGACTGAGAGGAGCAGCGCCTCCTCTGGACATTACTGCTAACACAAGTTTGAATGTTCAATATTGGACAGAATATCAAAAATATCAGTAATCATAATAATTATAATAATGTTGCTCAGTTGTCAGTTGCCCAGGGAAGTTGTGGATGTTGTAGTTCACTCATGGTGTGTGGAGTGAAGCAGAATGTTCTAAGAAGCTTTCGACCAAATATCGTCTAATTAATGAATATTATCATCTCCAAAATTATATATTGCATCCAATATTTTTGGTTTGGATTATAGAAGCCTCTTGTTAGATACATGTACAGTATCGATACATTGGTACAGTATAGATAGATAGATACATGTACAGTATAGATAGATACATGTACAGTTAAAGATAGATACATGTACAGTATAGATATATACATACATAGTACAGTATTAGATATATACATGTACAGTATAGATACTTGTACAGTATAGATAATGTAAGTATAGATAGATACTGTACAGTATAGTATAGATTAATGTTACAGTTATAGATAGATACATGTACAGTATAGATAGATATACAGTACATGATAGTATATGTACAGTATAGATATACGTTACGTATAGTTTATACATGTACAGTATAGATGCATGTACAGTATAGATAATGTCAGTATAGATAGTCATGTACAGTATAGATGATACATGTAAGTTTAGATCATGTACCGTATAGTAGATACATGTACAGTTTAGATAGATACTGTACAGTATCGTAGATAATGTACAGTATCAGATAGTTCATGTACAGTTAGATAGTTAGCATGTCTGTATAGATAGTACTGTCAGAAGATAGATACATGTACAGTATAGATAGATCATGTACAGTATAGATAGGATTCTGACTGTATAGTAGTTCATGTCAGTAAACGTTAGACCCATTGTCATGAGCGGATCCCTTTCTCATATGGTCTCCCTCCCTGTGGGTTTCCCTAGTGCTCCCCAAGGTTTCTCACTTTTTCCCACTGGGTTTTTTAAGAGTTTTTCCTTGTCGATGCAGGAGGGTCTTGTTGGACAGTTAGTGTCCAACAGAAAGGATTGGTGATGATCAGGACACTTTAGCATTCTACAACATGTATGGACATTTTCTTCTGTGTGTGCTTTATATTCTTCATGTGTTTTAACTGTTGATTCTCTGACCTGTGTTGGTGATTTCAATGGTTTTGTTAAGTCTCTGAGATGACTTCTGTTGTGACCTAGGGCTATACAAGAATAAATTTTGTATTGTATTGTATTGTATAGATATATACATACATACAGCCTGTACAGTATAGATATATACATACATACAGCCTGTACAGTATAGATATATACATACACACAGCCTGTACAGTATAGATATATATACATACATACATACAGCCTGTACAGTATAGATATATACATACATACAGCCTGTACAGTATAGATGTATACATACGTACAGTATAGATGACATACAAATACAGCTTTATGTAATATCTGACCTCTCAGCGCTGCTTACATCAATGGAACCAATCATCCATTCACTCATTCATACACAGCGGCACAGCCACTGGAGGCAAAGTAGGCTAAGTGTGAGGCCCGAGGACACGACAACAGCAGCACCACAGCAGCAGATCCAGGATCAGACCACAGGGAGAGAAGGATGTAGCACAGGTACAAAACTGGTAAGATTGGAAAAAAGGACTTCTCTTTCTGTTGTCTCTTTCTACAGCCTCAGTGCTGGGTCCACAGCCTCAGTCCTGGGTCCACAGCCTCAGTGCTGGGTCCACAGCCTCAGTGCTGGGTCTACAGCCTCAGTGCTGGGTCTACAGCCTCAGTCCTGGGTCTACAGCCTCAGTCCTGGGTCTACAGCCTCAGTGCTGGGTCTACAGCCTCAGTGCTGGGTCTACAGCCTCAGTCCTGGGTCTACAGCCTCAGTCCTGGGTCCACAGCCTCAGTCCCGGATCTACAGCCTCAGTCCTGGGTCTACAGCCTCAGTCCTGGGTCCACAGCCTCAGTCCTGGATCTACAGCCTCAGTCCTGGGTCTACAGCCTCAGTCCTGGATCTACAGCCTCAGTCCTGGGTCTACAGGAGAACTCTCCTTCAAGGCTTATATAAGCCAAGCAACTAAAACGGCGTACTTCCACTTACGGAACATCGCTAAAATTAGGAATTTCCTTCCTAAAAGTGACGCGGAAAAACTCATTCACGCGTTTGTCACCTCAAGGCTTGACTACTTACTGACCTAGGGCTATACAAGAATAAATTGTATTGTATTGTATTGTACAGCCTCAGTGCTGGGTCTACAGCCTCAGTGCTGGGTCTACAGCCTCAGTGCTGGGTCTACAGCCTCAGTCCTGGGTCTACAGCCCATGGATCTATAATAATAACTGGATAGAGTATTACTAGCTTACAGCTGTCCCACCTATGGCCACAGGGGACGCTGTGGTACTGCAGACTAAAATCACGTGGGCTACCCAGAAAAAGTCCCATAGAACTCAATGTAAACTAAAACAGCTCGACCTCAGCTGACAGAGAACCTGACAGAGAACCTGACACAGCTTTCAAAAAGATCGGATTTTGTGAGGATTTTAGTGTTCCTTGTCACTTTTGAACTTTTTTTCTTCTTAAATCCTTCGGCTTTCTTTAAATCCACACTTTACTGCCACAAACTCTGCTCCTTTCCTTGCTGCTCTGATCAGCTCTGATTGGTCAGAGCGCGGCCGAGCCCCTCTGTGCACGTGCATGAGAGCCACACACGCGTATTTCTGAAAACCTCTGTGTGTTAAGAATGTTTATGTATAATGTATTCTCACATTAACATTTAAATGTGTTATTGATATTAGTGTTATTGAGCGTGGCTAGCTCCGTTAGCTTCTCTCAGAGACAGTTGTGACGAAGTGTACGAACTACTGTCAGAGTAATCTGAGTATTTTACACCTGAAGTACAAGCACAGAGTGCGTTGCCAAAGGGCAGCGGCCATAATTGTTTTGAGAGTCTGTTATCAAGAAATATTGATCTCAGCTGGATAATAAATTATGATAAAATAATTGAATATTTAAATTAATAAACAAATGAACTTCTAATAAGATTTTTGTGCAAAAGTCAAAGCCCTAATTTACTGTAAACAGCTGTAGTTTTGCCTCGCTGTGATTGGCTCGGCTGTAGACGCCACACACACACACACACACACACGCACACGCACACATACACACACACACGCACACACAAAGGCACACGCACACACACACAGACACACCTTCTCCCTGCATTTACCACAGAATCCGCGGTGGAAACAGCTGCGGGTCTCCTCCACAGAATCAATGCTTTCGCTGCTATTTATAAATAATTCAGAGCATCATGGAGCAGCCACATCCACCAACCACCACCGAACCTCCCAGTACCACCACCGAACCTCCCAGTACCACAACCGAACATCCCAGTACCACCACCGAACCTCCCAGTACCACCACCGAACCTCCACCAACCACCACCGAACCTCCCAGTACCACCACCGAACCTCCCAGTACCACCACCGAACCTCCCAGTACCATCACCGAACCTCCAAGTACCACCACCGACCCTCCTCCTAGTACCATCAGTACCAGACCGAACCTCCCAGTACCATCAGCACACACGTAAACATGAGCAGGTGACAGGATGAAGAGCAGGTCTCAGCATCTGTCGCTGAAACGGTCGTTCAGACACAACGTGGACGTAATTGCTGTGTCTGTGAGAGGAGGAGAAGAGGAGGAGAGAGGAGGTGGGGGGAGAAGAGGAGGAGAGAGGAGGTGGGGGGAGAAGAGGAGGAGAGAGGAGGAGGAGAGAGGAGGTGGGGGGAGAAGAGGAGGAGAGAGGAGGAGGAGAGAGGAGGTGGGGGGAGAAGAGGAGGAGAGAGGAGGAGGAGAGAGGAGGTGGGGGGGAGAAGAGGAGGAGAGAGGAGGTGGGGGGAGAAGAGGAGGAGAGAGGAGGTGGGGGGAGAAGAGGAGGAGGTGGGGGGAGAAGAGGAGGAGAGTGGAGGTGGTGGGAGAGGAGGAGAGGAGGTGGGAGAGAGGAGGAGGTGCAGAGACATAGAGACACCGCGGGAGTCGACACCGGGAGGTAACGGAGATAACGCGGCACTGACCTGGGTGTAAAAGACTGAGTTCTCCGGAGAAGGACTTCCTCCTCCTGCTCCTGCTGCTGCTGCTGCTGCTGCTCTCTGTGCGTCCCACCCTCTCTCTCACTGGTGCCTCTCTCCCTCCTCCCCCTCCCCCTCCCTCCTCCCCCTCCCTCCTCCCCCTCCCCCTCCCTCCTCCCCCTCTCTCCTCCCTCCCTCTCTCCCAGTGGCACCAGTGCACAAGTCTCATTTAGGCATAATTGAGAGCAGCTGTTGCGTGTTTACTTCCTGTCATTGGACTCATACAGAACAGAACACACACAGCAGGGAAGGTTATTTATGTAGCACACTATACCAGAGAGAGCAGAGAGAGAGACCAGAGGGAGAGCAGAGAGAGTCCAGAGAGAGAGAGACCAGGGAGAGACCATAGAGAGACCAGAGAGAGACCAGAGAGAGACCTTAGAGAGAGCAGAGAGAGACCAGAGAGAGAGACCAGAGAGAGACCAGAGAGAGACCTTAGAGAGAGCAGAGAGAGACCAGAGAGAGACCAGAGAGAGAGCCACACTATAGTTTTTCCATCATACAAACTGTATTACAGACGTGTCCAGAATGTACTGTAATTGCTGGACTATATATATATTTTTTCGTTTTTATAACCACACAGCGATGCGGCTAATATAGCGATGAGGCTAATATAGCAATGCGGCTAGTATAGCAATGCGGCTAGTATAGCAATGCGGCTAATGTAGCGATGAGGCTAATATAGCGATGCGGCTAATATAGCGATTAGGCTAATATAGCAATGCGGCTAATATAGCAATGCGGCTAATATAGCAATGCGGCTAATATAGCGATTACGCTAATATAGCGATGCTGCTAATATAGCAATGCTGCTAATATAGCGATGCTGCTAATATAGCGATGCGGTTAATATAGCAATTAGGCTAATATAGCGATGTGGCTAATATGGTGATAAGGCTAATACAGTGATGCGGCTAATATAGCGATGCGGCTAATATAGTGATGAGGCTAATATAGCGATGAGGCTAATATAGTGATGAGGCTAATATAGTGATGAGGCTAATATAGCGATGAGGCTAATATAGTGATGAGGCTAATATAGCGATGAGGCTAATATAGTGATGAGGCTAATATAGCGATGAGGCTAATATGTGTATTTTTATTCAGGACTTATTATTTTGACTAAAGTTTTAGCAGCGACAGTTACATCTTGTTTATTGTTAAAACAGATGGAGGTGAATCAGCGATGGAAACTAACGGTGAGACTGCCCAAACCTGCGGCTTATATTCCAGTGCGTTTTAACATTTATTTTCTGATCAAATTTAGAGTGTGTGGCTTATGTACAGGTGCAGCTTATGTACAGGTGCAGTTTATGTACAGGTGCAGCTTATGTACAGGTGCAGCTTATGTACAGGTGAGACTTATATACAGGTGCAGTTTATGTACAGGTGAGGTTTATGTACAGGTGCAGCTTATGTACAGGTGAGGCTTATATACAGGTGCAGTTTATGTACAGGTGAGGCTTATGTACAGGTGAGGCTTATATACAGGTGCAGTTTATGTACAGGTGAGGCTTATGTACAGGTGAGGCTTATATACAGGTGCAGTTTATGTACAGGTGAGGCTTATATACAGGTGCAGTTTATGTACAGGTGAGGCTTATGTACATGTGCAGCTTATATACAGGTGAGGTCCCGGTCTCCCCGTGGCGTGCCGGTCTAATCCTCTCATTGTTGCTGAGCAAACACTGAGGACAAACACAGGTGCAGCGACAGGAAACCGCGGCCTCAGCTGCAAACACACGGTCGCTACGGAAACATGAGCCATGACAGAGGACGCGCACCACTGCAACACTGCACTTTCTGAGGCATAACCCTGGGTGTAGAGACATTTATTTGTATAGCACAGTTCATACACAATACTCACAGGACAGAAACAGAATCATAAATTATCAGGTTATTAAAAAGAGTTTGAACTGTCGCCCCTGATGCAGGAGGACAGAGAGGGTCTTTGTGGTCCCTCCCTGATGCAGGAGGACAGAGAGGGTCTTTGTGGTCGTCCCTGATGCAGGAGGACAGAGAGGGTCTTTGTGGTCGTCCATGATGCAGGAGGACAGAGAGGGTCTTTGTGGTCCCTCCCTGATGCAGAAGGACAGAGAGGGTCTTTGTGGTCCCTCCCTGATGCAGGAGGACAGAGAGGGTCTTTGTGGTCGTCCCTGATGCAGGAGGACAGAGAGGGTCTTTGTGGTCCCTCCCTGATGCAGGAGGACAGAGAGGGTCTTTGTGGTCCCTCCCTGATGCAGGAGGACAGAGAGGGTCTTTGTGGTCCCTCCCTGATGCAGGAGGACAGAGAGGGTCTTTGTGGTCGTCCCTGATGCAGGAGGACAGAGAGGGTCTTTATGGTCGTTCCTGATGCATCTGCTCCTTTAGAAGAGGAAGAGACGGAAAATCATCAATAACTCTTCTGGCCCCCCATGTTCCAGCTTCTTCCCTCTGTTGGCTGAGGTGCAGGACATCAGGATATGCTAACACGCTAACATGCTAACAGTGTTTTCAGTCTGAATGTCCCTGTGTCACTCTGGGAACTCTTGCACAAAGTGCTTTTACTGAAAATGAAGGCTCCACAAACTGTTTACTGCGAATTGGACTCTTAGCAACGGCTGCGTCTGTGTCATGGTCTCTTCCACAGACAGCACCAGCACCGGCACCGGCACCGGCACTGGCACCAGCACCAGCTCCTGCTCCTGCACCAACACCAGCTCCAGCTCCAGCTCCAACACCAGCACCAGCACCAACACCAGTACCAGCACCAGCACCAGCACCAACACCAGCACCAGCACCAGCACCAGCACCAGCACCAACACCAGCACCAACACCAGCACCAACACCAGCACCAGCACCAACACCAGCACCAGCACCAGCACCAACACCAGCACCAGCACCAGCACCAGCACCAACACCAGCACCAGCACCAACACCAGCTCCTGCTCCTGCACCAACACCAGCTCCAGCTCCAGCTCCAACACCAGCTCCAGCACCAGCTCCAGCTCCAGCACCATCACCAGCTCCAGCGCCAGCTCCAGCACCAGCACCAACACCAGCACCAGCACCAACACCAGCTCCAGCTCCAGCACCATCACCAGCTCCAGCGCCAGCTCCAGCACCAGCACCAACACCAACACCAGCACCAACACCAGCTCCAGCTCCAGCACCAACACCAGCACCAGCACCAACACCAGCACCAGCACCAACACCAGCTCCAGCTCCAGCACCAGCACCAGCTCCAGCGCCAGCTCCAGCACCAACACCAGCACCAGCACCAACACCAGAACCAACACGAGCACCCCAACACCAACACCAGCACCAGCTCCAGCTCCAGCACCAGCTCCAGCACCAGCACCAGCTCCAGCACCAGCACCAGCACCAGCACCAACACCAGCTCCAGCTCCAGCACCAACACCAGCACCAACACCAGCTCCAGCACCAACACCAGAACCAACACGAGCACC
Organism: Knipowitschia caucasica; assembly: GCA_964034765.1. Taxonomy (NCBI): domain Eukaryota; kingdom Metazoa; phylum Chordata; class Actinopteri; order Gobiiformes; family Gobiidae; genus Knipowitschia; species Knipowitschia caucasica. Next base: position 40,796,332 of record OZ035830.1, on the reverse strand, counting down.
CCAACACCAACACCAGCACCAGCACCAGCACCAGCACCAGCACCAGCACCAACACCAGCACCAGCTCCAGCACCAGCACCAGCACCAGCACCAACACCAGCACCAGCTCCAGCACCAGCAGCACAGACAGCTCCACAGACCCCAGATCCGACTTGCGGCGCCACCTGCAGGTGAAAGCCAGGTCCTATCAGACCTGTGAATCTAGGCAGGGCAGGGCCTGGTTAGTGCTGTGATGGGTGACCTCTGAGCTAAGCAGGACAGAGCCTGGTTAGTGCTGTGATGGGAGACCTCTGAGCTAAGCAGGACAGAGCCTGGTTAGTGCTGTGATGGGAGACCTCTGAAGCTAAGCAGGGCAGGGCCTGGTTAGTTACATTTAGAAGGATGTATTTACAAATGTCTGTATGGATGGATGTGTTTCTGTATCTTTCTAAACTGCCATTGTGTCCTTCGGCAAGACACTTCCCCCACATGAGTCTGGTGTGTGTGTGAATGGTGTTGGTGGTGGTGGGGGGGGGGAGGGGGGGCTGATGGCACAGACTGGTTGCCTCGCTTCTGTCAGTGTGCCCCAGGGCAGCTGAAAGAATAATGATGTGGAGAGAATGAGAGTCCTGAAAAGCTCTGTATAAAACCAAAACATATGGGACTTAAACCCAACACCTGCTGCTTCTGGGCGGGGCATCTGGGCTTTTCTCTGAGAAAACACTGTGCCTCGTCTTTGAGAAAGAGCCCAGAGCTGCAGCGACTCTTCAGACGACTGCCACATAATCACTTTAATCAGAGACTGGACCGAGCACTAACACAATTACACACACAGACACACGCACACACAGAGACACACACAGAGAGACACACACACACACACACACAGACAAACAGAGACACACACACAGAGACACACTCAAACACACACACACACACAGACAAACAGAGACACACACACACACAGAGACACACACACAGAGACACACTCACATACATATATACACACACACTGACACGCCCACACATATACTCACACCTACACATACAGTATACATAACTCAGACTCCGAGGATCACAGGGACTGGCCTCCTGCTGGGACTCTGAGGAGCACAGGGACTGGCCTCCTGCTGGGACTCTGAGGAGCACAGGGACTGGCCTCCTGCTGGGACTCTGAGGAGCACAGGGACTGGACTCCTGCTGGGACTCTGAGGAGTACAGGGACCGGCCTCCTGCTGGGACTGAGGATCACAAGGACTGGCCTCCTGCTGGGACTCTGAGGAGCACAGGGACTGGCCTCCTGCTGGTCCCAGAGTCAGGACTAAACATAAGGAGGCAGTGTTTCAGATTCATGCTAAAATCGACTCTGACGATTTTAGTTTAAAATAAACTGTGATTATTTCTGTTTCCTGCTCCTTCAGTTTCAGAGAAACGAGAAAACAAACGTGTCTCAGTGAAATGACTGTTCCTCTATGAAAGGAGTGTGAAGATGGCTCCATCTGGTGGACACTAGGCAGTACTGCACCGACGTTTGTAAATGAGTTATTTAAATAATGTAAAATAAATACATATCCTTACAGACTGTAAAGGGGAGAGTAGAGACCAGGGGAGAGACCAGGGGAGAGACCAGGAGAGGAGAGACCAGGGGAGAGACCAGAGGAGAGACCAGGGGAGAGACCAGAGGAGAGACCAGGGGAGAGACCAGGAGAGGAGAGACCAGGGGAGGAGAGAACAGGAGAGGAGAGACTAGGGTAGGAACCAGGAGAGGAGAGACCAGAGGAGAGTAGAGACCAGGGAAGAGTAGAGACCAGGGAAGAGTAGAGACCAGGGGAGAGACCAGAGGAGAGACCAGAGGAGAGTAGAGACCAGAGGAGAGTAGAGACCAGGGGAGAGACCAGAGGAGAGTAGAGACCAGAGGAGAGTCCAGAGGAGAGTAGAGACCAGAGCTGAGACCAGGGGAGATACCAGAGGAGAGATGAGACCAGGGAAAAAGAGAGACCTCGCACACATGTATAAGAAAAAGTCGTGGTCTGTTTTAACATTTTACTTTTACACCAACAGGAAACATACAGGAAGTAACATACAGGGTCAGGGGGAGCTCCTGTGGATGGGGGGGTCAGGGGGAGCTCCTGTGGATGGGGGGGGGGTTCAGGGGGAGCTCCTGTGGATGGGCGGTGGAGGCGGAGGCCGACACTGTCAAAGAAAAACAAGAACCATGTGAGACTCCTTTAGGTCAGATACAGATGCTTCCTGGACTGTTCAGCACCTGTATATAACCTGTTAGCACCTGTATATAACCTGTCAGCACCTGTATATAACCTGTTAGCACCTGTATATAAACTGTCAGCACCTGTATATAATTTGTTAGCATCTGTATACAACCTGTTAGCACCTGTATATAACCTGTTAGCACCTGTAAATAACCTGTTAGCACCTGTAAATAACCTGTCAGCACCTGTATATAACCTGTCAGCACCTGTACATAACCTGTCAGCACCTGTATATAACCTGTCAGCACCTGTATATAATTTGTTAGCATCTGTATACAACCTGTTAGCACCTGTATATAACCTGTTAGCACCTGTAAATAACCTGTTAGCACCTGTAAATAACCTGTCAGCACCTGTATATAACCTGTCAGCACCTGTACATAACCTGTCAGCACCTGTATATAACCTGTCAGCACCTGTATATAATTTGTTAGCATCTGTATACAACCTGTTAGCACCTGTATATAACCTGTTAGCACCTGTAAATAACCTGTTAGCACCTGTAAATAACCTGTCAGCACCTGTATATAACCTGTCAGCACCTGTATATAACCTGTCAGCACCTGTATATAACCTGTTAGCACCTGTATATAACCTGTCAGCACCTGCATATAACGCACCTGTATATAACCTGTCAGCACCTGTATATAATCTGTTAGCACCTGTATACAACCTGTTAGCACCTGTATATAACATGTTAGCACCTGTATATAACCTGTCAGCACCTGTATATAACCTGTCAGCACCTGTATATAACCTGTCAGCACCTGTACATAACCTGTCAGCACCTGTATATAACCTGTTAGCACCTGTATATAACCTGTCAGCACCTGTATATAACATGTTAGCACCTGTATATAACCTGTCAGCACCTGTATATAACCTGTCAGCACCTGTATATAATTTGTTAGCATCTGTATATAACCTGTCAGCACCTGTATATAACCTGTTAGCACCTGTAAATAACCTGTCAGCACCTGTATATAACCTGTCAGCACCTGTACATAACCTGTCAGCACCTGCATATAACGCACCTGTATATAACCTGTCAGCACCTGTATATAATCTGTTAGCACCTGTATATAACCTGTCAGCACCTGTATATAATTTGTTAGCATCTGTATACAACCTGTTAGCACCTGTATATAACCTGTCAGCACCTGTACATAACCTGTCAGCACCTGTATATAACCTGTCAGCACCTGTATATAATTTGTTAGCATCTGTATACAACCTGTTAGCACCTGTATATAACCTGTCAGCACCTGTACATAACCTGTCAGCACCTGTATATAACCTGTTAGCACCTGTATAGACTCACCGGTCTCAGTACAGGTGAAGAGAGTCTGCTTCTTTCAGGGTCTGAGGAAACATTAGACACAATATGAAACCTAAAGAAGTGCTCAGAGACGAAGATCGACAGAGTATCAGTCGTGTTGATACGATACCATGTTGAAACGTCAAATAAGCGTCTGTTTCGTTCATGGATCTATAATAATAAGCGGATAAGGTATTACCCACCCACGGCCACAGGGGGCGCTGTGGAACTGCAGACGAAACCAGACTAACTTCACGTGGGCTACTCAGAAAAAAGTCCCATAGAACTCAATGTAAATTAAACAGACCTCAGCTGACAGAGAACCTGACAGAGAACCTACAGAGAACCTGACAGAGAACCTGACAGAACCTACAGAGAACCTGACAGAGAACCTGACAGAGAACCTACAGAGAACCTGACAGAACCTACAGAGAACCTGACAGAGAACCTGACAGAACCTACAGAGAACCTGACAGAACCTACAGAGAACCTGACAGAGAACCTACAGAGAACCTGACAGAACCTACAGAGAACCTGACAGAGAACCTGACAGAACCTGACAGAACCTACAGAGAACCTGACAGAACCTACAGAGAACCTGACAGAGAACCTGACAGAGAACCTGACAGAGAACCTACAGAGAACCTGACAGAGAACCTGACAGAACCTACAGAGAACCTGACAGAGAACCTGACAGAGAACCTACAGAGAACCTGACAGAACCTACAGAGAACCTGACAGAGAACCTGACAGAACCTACAGAGAACCTGACAGAGAACCTGACAGAACCTGACAGAACCTACAGAGAACCTGACAGAACCTACAGAGAACCTGACAGAGAACCTGACAGAGAACCTGACAGAGAACCTACAGAGAACCTGACAGAGAACCTGACAGAACCTACAGAGAACCTGACAGAGAACCTGACAGAGAACCTACAGAGAACCTGACAGAACCTACAGAGAACCTGACAGAGAACCTGACAGAACCTACAGAGAACCTGACAGAGAACCTGACAGAACCTGACAGAGAACCTACAGAGAACCTACAGAGAACCTGACAGAGAACCTACAGAGAACCTGACAGAGAACCTGACAGAACCTACAGAGAACCTGACAGAGAACCTGACAGAACCTACAGAGAACCTGACAGAGAACCTGACAGAGAACCTACAGAGAACCTGACAGAGAACCTGACAGAACCTACAGAGAACCTGACAGAGAACCTGACAGAGAACCTACAGAGAACCTGACAGAACCTACAGAGAACCTGACAGAGAACCTGACAGAACCTACAGAGAACCTGACAGAGAACCTGACAGAGAACCTACAGAGAACCTGACAGAACCTACAGAGAACCTGACAGAGAACCTGACAGAACCTACAGAGAACCTGACAGAGAACCTGACAGAACCTGACAGAGAACCTACAGAGAACCTGACAGAACCTACAGAGAACCTGACAGAGAACCTGACAGAACCTACAGAGAACCTGACAGAGAACCTGACAGAACCTACAGAGAACCTGACAGAGAACCTGACAGAGAACCTACAGCTTTCATAAAAACCGGGAGGACCAGACGATGCCCAAATACAGACGAGTTCCTCTAATCTCTCGGTCTCCGTGGAGTCCCATGAACTACTGAGCACAAGCCATTAATTTGAACAGGATGCCATCTTGGATCACCGGGGTTTGGTTTTAAACTGTTTTCTTCCTCCTCCTCCTCCTCCTCCTCCTCCTCCTCACCCGTGTGATGATCTGTCTGCTGTGTGTTGTAGAGATGGATCTGAGATGAGACGGGGTCAGATCCCGACGACAGAATCTACAGAACAACATGAGACCATTTACTTTGTTCATGTTTAAAAATGTGACTAAAGCTGTACAAATCTACAGTGACACAAGTATCAAGGCTTTCAGCTGCTCTCCCCTGAGCGGCCACCAGAGGGAGCAGCAGAGGGTAACAGTTCTCAGCTGCTCTCCCCTGAGCGGCCACCAGAGGGAGCCCCACCTCTCCTTCTGTGCTCTGGGTTTAAGACCACAGAGAAGGTTCTTTAGCACCACAGAGAGGTGAATTTGAATGAGGTCTGAAATGTACTGTATATTGGCTTCATACTTTTAAATCCAAACTATTTTAGTTAAAAGAGTTGTATAATTAACAGTGTGACTTCTACCTCCTCTTCCTCCACCTCCTCCTCCTCTTCATCTTCCAGGAGTTCCACCACCACAGAACGATAGACCCCCACATGTCCTGGATCCTCCTCCCAGAGGCCCTCACCCCCGTGCACACACACTGCACAAAAAGGTTTTATTTATTTTATTAATAACTTTATATCATTAATTACTTGTGTTTAAATGAACTCGAAAATATGTCTTAGGACTAACAATTAAATTAGCATGGGTGGAGCTAAAAACCACTCCAGGTCTGTATTTTTAAACCAGGACCAGTGCGCACCTGGACTGACTGCAGCGGTGTCTGTGGAGGTGGCGCCCTCTGCTGGTAAACACAGGAACTGCACGAAGCGCTCAGGCTCACAGCCCACGTGACCACACGACTCACACATCTGCACAGGAGAGGATTTTAACATCAAATATATGAATGTATGAAAAAAAAACTCATCTGTGAGTTGGTCTCTCGCTGCCTCTGGTCTCTCTCTGGTCTCTCTCTGGTCTCTCTCTGGTCTCTCTCTGGTCTCTCTCTTGTCTCTCTCTTGTCTCTCTCTCTGGTCTCTCTCTCTGGTCTCTCTCTCTGGTCTCTCTCTCTGGTCTCTCTCTCTGGTCTCTCTCTCTGGTCTCTCTCTGGTCTCTCTCTCTGGTCTCTCTCTGGTCTCTCTCTCTGGTCTCTCTCTCTGGTCTCTCTCTGGTCTCTCTCTGGTCTCTCTCTGGTCTCTCTCTCTGGTCTCTCTCTGGTCTCTCTCTCTGGTCTCTCCCTGGTCTCTCCCTGGTCTCTCCCTGGTCTCTCTCTGGTCTCTCTCTGGTCTCTCCCTGGTCTCTCCCTGGTCTCTCCCTGGTCTCTCTCTGGTCTCTCCCTGGTCTCTCTCTGGTCTCTCCCTGGTCTCTCCCTGGTCTCTCCCTGGTCTCTCCCTGGTCTCTCCCTGGTCTCTCCCTGGTCTCTCCCTGGTCTCTCCCTGGTCTCTCCCTGGTCTCTCTCTGGTCTCTCTCTGGTCTCTCTCTGGTCTCTCTCTGGTCTCTCTCTGGTCTCTCTCTGGTCTCTCCCCTGGTCTCTCTCTGGTCTCTCTCTGGTCTCTCTCTGGTCTCTCTCTGGTCTCTCCCTGGTCTCTCTCTGGACTCTCTCTGGTCTCTCTCTGGTCTCTCTCTGGTCTCTCTCTTGTCTCTCTCTGGTCTCTCTCTGGTCTCTCTCTGGTCTCTCCCTGGTCTCTCCCTGGTCTCTCCCTGGTCTCTCTCTGGTCTCTCTCTGGTCTCTCTCTGGTCTCTCCCTGGTCTCTCTCTGGTCTCTCTCTGGTCTCTCTCTGGTCTCTCTCTGGTCTCTCCCTGGTCTCTCTCTGGTCTCTCCCTGGTCTCTCCCTGGTCTCTCCCTGGTCTCTCTCTGGTCTCTCTCTGGTCTCTCTCTGGTCTCTCTCTGGTCTCTCTCTGGTCTCTCTCTGGTCTCTCCCTGGTCTCTCTCTGGTCTCTCTCTGGTCTCTCTCTGGTCTCTCTCTGGTCTCTCTCTGGTCTCTCTCTGGACTCTCTCTGGTCTCTCTCTGGTCTCTCTCTGGTCTCTCTCTTGTCTCTCTCTGGTCTCTCTCTGGTCTCTCTCTGGTCTCTCCCTGGTCTCTCCCTGGTCTCTCCCTGGTCTCTCTCTGGTCTCTCTCTGGTCTCTCTCTGGTCTCTCCCTGGTCTCTCTCTGGTCTCTCTCTGGTCTCTCTCTGGTCTCTCTCTGGTCTCTCCCTGGTCTCTCTCTGGTCTCTCTCTGGTCTCTCCCTGGTCTCTCCCTGGTCTCTCTCTGGTCTCTCTCTGGTCTCTCTTTGGTCTTTCTCTCTGGTCTCTTTTACCTTTAACCAGTCTTCCTCCTCTTCCTCCCCCTCCGTCAGCGACAGTTCTTCTGACTGACAACACAGGTGTAGAGTCAGGTTTATTTGTATGGCACAGTTCATGAAGGGAACAGAGTTACAACACCTCTCAAAGTCTCTCTCCTGAACAGAAAATAAAATGAATAAATACAATAAATGTGGCGCAGAACTAAAAAAGGTCTCGTTATGATTCTCAAATCATTAACGACAAAACAAGGAATAAACCCAGGATTGCTATCTTTGTGAAAAAGGTGTTGGTTATAGATTTGCTGTTGACAAAACTCTTGTCTATTCAGCTGTTATGGTCCCAGCTGGATTCGTCTGCATATCTGGCAACCTGAGGCTGAGTTTACACGGAGACAATGTGGCAGTAAAACGGTATAGTTGGATGTCGGTTGCTACCAACCGTTCATACGAAGACTGTGTTCCAGGTGAAAACGTTAGTGTTCAGATCCAGCCTGCAGAGTGGGACAACTCAGAAACGCTGCACAGCGGGGGCTCTTTCACACCCGCGAGAGGGAAAAGGTGTGAAATCCCCCTCTGCTCTGACCCCCACGTCCGCGCTGCTCCCCGCACGTAAATTTGGACATGCGCAGTAGCGGAGAACAAACATCAACAAAAATGGCGCCGCGCACACTAACTAGCTTCGTGGGCTTCGAGCGCTGCACAGAGGAGAATTCTACTCCTTCGTTCTTCCAAACGAGACCACGCGAAGCTCTAGGTTCAGTTCCCATTTTCACAGCTGCTGTTAAAATGCAGAATGATGTTGGTACTTTCTGAGGGTCTGGCACAGGAAGTGAATATACTGCCGAGAGGGGGGCTGGGCACGGGGCTGGGGGTCGTGTGAGTGTTGTAAAGTTTCTCTGCCCCCTACTGGCCGGGCGCTAGAACTACATCGTTTTTCAACCTCATGTGAACGCTGAGAAATTTGCATTAGGAGCCTGGTCGTTTCTGTTAATAGCCTGGAAACGTCTGCGCAGCGTCTCAGTATAAACACGGCCTGAGTCAGGGAGAGTGGGAGAGGCTGCAGTACCACTTTAATCTTCCTGCGGTGGAAACGTGACTATTGTGTAAGAATCTACTGAGAAACTAACACCTGCTTGTGTCTCATTCACAACTGCTGTAAGAAACATTCTGCACACTTGTTTTATTGCGAATGACTTTTATTCGGGCTGTTAGCTTAAAGCCTAGCGTACATCGGACTGGCAACTGATTATATCCGTCGCATATGAGTTTCTGCCCCACACACATCGACAATCTGACGAAAACGGGCAACTCCCAGTATCAGACCAGTCTCGGGAATAACAGCGCGTACATCGACAGCAACTGGCCTCAACTACAGTGTGTTTTCTGACATAAACTGTGGAGGGCGCAATACACGTAATACACACACGTTGTCGGAGCGGCGCATGGAGCGCGCACATCGGGTCATATCTCCGAAACTGAGGACAACTAGTTGCCGAAAAGTAGAACACGGGCAACTGACTGAAACTGGAGACCGACTGTTTATCTCCAGTTGTAAGAGCGCGCACATCGACCGATTTCAGCAACTGATCATCTCCATCATCTACTCTCAGTCGCCAAAAGCCGCCTTGCAACTAGTTGTCTCCAGTTACTCTGTCGATGTACGCTAGGCTTAAAGCGCTGTTAGCTTAAAGCGCTGTTAGCTTAAAGCACCAAAGTCTGAAAATGTTGTATTGGATCACCAAACAGACCTCTGACATGGCAATAGAGGGGGGTATTTCTTGCCTCAAATGTTATTAGAATCAACTTTTATGTCCTAATTAAAGCGTATTTTAAACTTTTTACTTCCATCATGGCCGCTGTGTCCTTCCTCTCCGCTTCGTTCTGAGTTGAGTTGGGTTTGGTGAACTACCGGCCACTAGCGTTCTGGAGGCGCGTGACGCTCGGTGACAGCGTCTGTCGTTTTTGACGCCCGAAAAGCGTCTGAAGTCTGAACGCGCCATGAGGAGGACGCACACGCTGACAGAGACTGCAGCAGCTGCACTCTGCTCTGTGTCCACTAGGTGGCGCAGCGCTCGGTTCACACTCAGGACACTGACAGAGACTGCAGCAGCTGCACTCTGCTAGAAATAAGTTTTATTTTATAATCTTTTTCCTTCCTTTCCTGCGCACTTCAGAGCTTCACCAGAGCAGTCTTGGCATAAAAATGCGACATGGTGGCTGAGTGGTTAGCACTCTTGTTTCTCATTAAGAAGGTCCTGGGTTCCAATCCCGGTCGAAACGAGGCCTTTCTGAGTGGAGTTTGCATGTTCTCCCCGTGTCTGTGTAGGTTTCCTCTAGGTGCTCCGGTTTCCCCTACCACTGAACACCTGTACAATACTGAATATAATTAGTGAATGGATGGTAATACAGAGCAGAGCACAGAGAAGAGCACAGAGCAGAACACAGAGCAGAGCACAGAGCAGAGCAAAGAGCAGAACACAGAGCAAAGCACAGAGCAGAGCACAGAGCAGAACACAGAGCAGAGCACAGAGCAGAACACAGAGTAGAGCACAGAACACAGAGCAGAGCACAGAGCAGAACACAGAGCAGAGCACAGAGCAGAACACAGAGTAGAGCACAGAACACAGAGCAGAGCACAGAGCAGAGCACAGAGTAGAGCACAGAACACAGAGTAGAACACAGAGCAGAGCACAGAGTAGAGCACAGAACACAGAGTAGAACACAGAGCAGAGCACAGAGCAGAGCACAGAGCAGAGCACAGAGCAGAGCACAGAGCAGAGCACAGAGCAGAGCACAGAACACAGAGTAGAACACAGAGCAGAGCACAGAGTAGAGCACAGAACACAGAGTAGAACACAGAGCAGAACACAGAGCAGAGCACAGAGCAGGTTTGTACCTGTGTGTTCCTGGAGAGGGTCCTCTCGCTGAGGGTCTGTCTCTGCAGCTCCAGCTCAACACAGGCCTCAGTCTCAGAGACGTGGAGAGAGAGGAGCTGAAGACAGGACTCTGCCTTCACCCTGCTCAGCTGATACACACACACACACACACACACACAGAGACACACACACACACACACACACAGACACAGACACACAGACACACACACACACACACACACACACACACACACAGAGATAACCAATGAGCACAGCCCTGTGAGAGAATATAAGAGTCCATGATGGTTCTATCCAAAATGGCCGACCACTCACTGGTACTTGTACCATGGGTACATGAACCATGGGTCCATGCACCATGGGTCCATTCTGGAGGTGTAAGCCCCTACTATCAAACATTCAGGTCTCAGTGTTGGAGAGTGTACCTGTGCTCTCCAGAACAGTGGGTTGTGTACCTGTGCGCTCCAGAACAGTGGGTTGTGTACCTGTGCTCTCCAGAACAGTGGGTTGTGTACCTGTGCTCTCCAGAACAGTGGGTTGTGTACCTGTGCGCTCCAGAACAGTGGGTTGTGTACCTGTGCTCTCCAGAACAGTGGGTTGTGTACCTGTGCTCTCCAGAACAATGGGTTGTGTACCTGTGCTCTCCAGAACAGTGGGTTGTGTACCTGTGCTCTCCAGAACAATGGGTTGTGTACCTGTGCTCTCCGGAGACGGTCCTGCACTTCTGAGATCTTCTGCTCAACAATCAAACATGTTTCACCAGAAAGAAGCTTCAGACGCCTCTGCAGGGACTCCAGGACCTACACACACACACACACACACACACACACACACACACAGACAAACACAGACACACACAGACACACACACAGACACAGACACACACAGACACACACAGACACACACACACACACAGACACACACACACACACAGACACACACACACACAGACAGACACACACAGACAGACACAGACACACAGACACAGACACACAGACACAGACACACACAGACACACACAGACACAGACACAGACACACACACACAGACACACACACTTATCATGGTCATTAATAAAACTGTTTTCAGGGCTGGTCCTTTCTGACTGTTTAATGGTGTGTCACATGAGCCGGACTCTCCCAGACCCTTGTAGGTCTCTTCACAGGGTCTGGGTCTGGGTCTGGGTCCGGGTCTGGGTCTGGGTCAGGGTCTGGGTCCGGGTCTGGGTCTGGGTCTGGGTCTGGGTCATAGTGTATGAATTGAAAAAAAATCCTTGTATGTGATTGGATAAACCACGTGTTCCTTCGACGTGAGCATCGAAGCACACGACTCAGCACACTGCGGTTCAGGGTTGCCAAATGCCGACAAGATTTTCCAGCCCAAAACATGCAAGATTGCCCCCCTGCCCCCCTGCCCCCCCTGCCCCCCTGCCCCCCCTGCCCCCCATGTACATAAGTATTCACAGCCTTGAAGCTCAGACTCTGCTCAGGTCCTGTTTCCACGGATCCTCCATGAGCTGCTTCTACTGCTTCATTTGAGTCTGTGGTAAATTCAGTTGGATGGACTTGATTTGGAAAGGCACACACCTGTATATTTAAGGTCCACAGAAAGGCACACACCTGTATATATAAGGTCCACAGAAAGGCACACACCTGTATATATAAGGTCCACAGAAAGGCACACACCTGTATATATAAGGTCCACAGAAAGGCACACACCTGTATATATAAGGTCCACAGAAAGGCACACACCTGTATATATAAGGTCCACCGAAAGGCACACACCTGTATATATAAGGTCCTACAGAAAGGCACACACCTGTATATATAAGGTCCTACAGAAAGGCACACACCTGTATATATAAGGTCCACAGAAAGGCACACACCTGTATATATAAGGTCCACAGAAAGGCACACACCTGTATATATAAGGTCCACAGAAAGGCACACACCTGTATATATAAGGTCCACAGAAAGGCACACACCTGTATATATAAGGTCCACAGAAAGGCACACACCTGTATATATAAGGTCCTACAGAAAGGCACACACCTGTATATATAAGGTCCCACAGAAAGGCACACACCTGTGTATATATAAGGTCCACAGAAAGGCACACACCTGTATATATAAGGTCCCACAGAAAGGCACACACCTGTGTATATATAAGGTCCACAGAAAGGCACACACCTGTATATATAAGGTCCACAGAAAGGCACACACCTGTATATATAAGGTCCCACAGAAAGGCACACACCTGTATATATAAGGTCCACAGAAAGGCACACACCTGTATATATAAGGTCCCACAGAAAGGCACACACCTGTATATATAAGGTCCACAGAAAGGCACACACCTGTATATATAAGGTCCACAGAAAGGCACACACCTGTATATATAAGGTCCACAGAAAGGCACACACCTGTATATATAAGGTCCCACAGAAAGGCACACACCTGTATATATAAGGTCCACAGAAAGGCACACACCTGTATATATAAGGTCCACAGAAAGGCACACACCTGTATATATAAGGTCCACAGAAAGGCACACACCTGTATATATAAGGTCCCACAGAAAGGCACACACCTGTATATATAAGGTCCCACAGAAAGGCACACACCTGTATATATAAGGTCCTACAGAAAGGCACACACCTGTATATATAAGGTCCACCGAAAGGCACACACCTGTATATATAAGGTCCCACAGAAAGGCACACACCTGTATATATAAGGTCCACAGAAAGGCACACACCTGTATATATAAGGTCCCACAGAAAGGCACACACCTGTATATATAAGGTCCACAGAAAGGCACACACCTGTATATATAAGGTCCACAGAAAGGCACACACCTGTATATATAAGGTCCCACAGAAAGGCACACACCTGTATATATAAGGTCCACAGAAAGGCACACACCTGTATATATAAGGTCCACAGAAAGGCACACACCTGTATATATAAGGTCCACAGAAAGGCACACACCTGTATATATAAGGTCCCACAGAAAGGCACACACCTGTATATATAAGGTCCCACAGAAAGGCACACACCTGTATATATAAGGTCCTACAGAAAGGCACACACCTGTATATATAAGGTCCACCAAAAGGCACACACCTGTATATATAAGGTCCCACAGAAAGGCACACACCTGTATATATAAGGTCCACAGAAAGGCACACACCTGTATATATAAGGTCCCACAGAAAGGCACACACCTGTATATATAAGGTCCACAGAAAGGCACACACCTGTATATATAAGGTCCACAGAAAGGCACACACCTGTATATATAAGGTCCACAGAAAGGCACACACCTGTATATATAAGGTCCACAGAAAGGCACACACCTGTATATATAAGGTCCACAGAAAGGCACACACCTGTATATATAAGGTCCACAGAAAGGCACACACCTGTATATATAAGGTCCACAGAAAGGCACACACCTGTATATATAAGGTCCACCGAAAGGCACACACCTGTATATATAAGGTCCCACAGAAAGGCACACACCTGTATATATAAGGTCCACAGAAAGGCACACACCTGTATATATAAGGTCCACAGAAAGGCACACACCTGTATGTATAAGGTCCACAGAAAGGCACACACCTGTATATATAAGGTCCACCGAAAGGCACACACCTGTATATATAAGGTCCACAGAAAGGCACACACCTGTATATATAAGGTCCACCGAAAGGCACACACCTGTATATATAAGGTCCCACAGAAAGGCACACACCTGTATATATAAGGTCCACAGAAAGGCACACACCTGTATATATAAGGTCCCACAGAAAGGCACACACCTGTATATATAAGGTCCACAGAAAGGCACACACCTGTATATATAAGGTCCACAGAAAGGCACACACCTGTATATATAAGGTCCACAGAAAGGCACACACCTGTATATATAAGGTCCCACAGAAAGGCACACACCTGTATATATAAGGTCCACAGAAAGGCACACACCTGTATATATAAGGTCCACAGAAAGGCACACACCTGTATATATATAGGTCCACAGAAAGGCACACACCTGTATATATAAGGTCCACAGAAAGGCACACACCTGTATATATAAGGTCCACCGAAAGGCACACACCTGTATATATAAGGTCCCACAGAAAGGCACACACCTGTATATATAAGGTCCACAGAAAGGCACACACCTGTATATATAAGGTCCACAGAAAGGCACACACATGTATATATAAGGTCCACAGAAAGGCACACACCTGTATATATAAGGTCCCACAGAAAGGCACACACCTGTATATATAAGGTCCCACAGAAAGGCACACACCTGTATATATAAGGTCCACAGAAAGGCACACACCTGTATATATAAGGTCCACAGAAAGGCACACACCTGTATATATAAGGTCCACAGAAAGGCACACACCTGTATATATAAGGTCCCACAGAAAGGCACACACCTGTATATATAAGGTCCACAGAAAGGCACACACCTGTGTATATATAAGGTCCACAGAAAGGCACACACCTGTATATATAAGGTCCACAGAAAGGCACACACCTGTATATATAATGGCGCTTTTCCACAGCACCGGCACTACACCACTCTACACGACACGTCACGACCCGGTCGAGTACGCGTGCTTTTCCACATATCTCCATCGGACATCTTCAAGTGGGTGGGCTTTTCATACCACCGCTACCGTTACGTCATTTCCGCGCGACTCACGAGCATGAAACCAGGAAAAACATTACATCCTCAAACAATGGAGGACTCCGAGACGATCGTGGTGTTGCTGCTCTCTCTGTGGCTACTAGTCACAAATAGACTGAAAAGCCTGAGAAGAATCCAGGCGGCGAGACACCAAAGAATGACGAAGTTATTGAAAACCTTGCAGGAGTTTGCAGTTGAGGACAGGAGACAACGAGCTGAAAAAAGACGACGTTTGTGGGTAAGCTAATATTGCTATCGCTAGCTTTGTAACAGCCGTCCTGAACAAAATGGCTGCTGGCTGTCTCTGTAAATCATTAAAATGTGTATGCTGTATGTGTGTGTTTCAGATGCTTCTCGGGTTGCGTCGCCGCCGCAAGCCATCGGTGTGGGCCTTAAACCGAGCCTCCGAGTGGTGGGATATTGTAGTCCCAAGCTTCAGCAACACGCAGTGGGTGCAGAATTTCCGAATGTCCAAAGAAACATTTGATCACCTCTGCACAAAGCTGCGCTTGATTATGGAGCGACAAGACACTACTTACCGGGTATGTGTGCCCCTAAAGAAGACAGTGGCTATCGCACTCTGGAAACTTGCTACTGGCTCTGAGTACCGAAGCATTGGTCACCTTTTTGGAGTCAGTATAACAACGGTGTGCCGGTGTGTGCAGGACTTTTGTGCTGCAGCAAATGCGGTGTTGGTCCCAGCGCAGATCCGTTGTCCTACTGAGGAGAAATTCAGGGAGATTGCTGCCTACAACGAGAACAGATGGGGGGTCCCACACTGTGTTGGTGCCATTGATGGATCCCACATCCCTATCATGGCTCCACAGGAATGTCATTGTGACTATTTCAACCGCAAAGGGTGGCATTCCATTATTCTCCAAGGTGTGGTTGATGGAAAGGGGTTGTTTTGGAACGTGTTTGCCGGATTGCCTGGGAGCTTGCATGATGCCAGGGTCTTGAGACTCTCTAACTTGTGGGAGTTAGCCTGCCAGGGAAGCCTCTTCCCAGCTCACACAAGAGAAATTGGTGGGGTGACTGCTGGCTATTACCTCCTAGGGGACTCCGCCTACCCCCTGCGGAACTGGCTCCTAAAACCTTTTCAGGACACCGGACGACTGACAGACGAACAGCAACTATTCAACAGAAAATTCAGCAGAGGGCGGGTGGTTGTTGAAAATGCTTTCGGCAGGCTTAAAGGAAGATGGCGCTGTCTTCTGAAAAGGAATGACTCTGACACTGAACTGGTAAAGTCTATGGTGCTGGCTTGTTGTGCTCTGCACAATCTGTGCGAAAACCATGGAGAGACCTACGTGACAGAATGGGACACACCTGTAGCAACAGTTCAGCCTGTGGTAGCAGTGGCACAGGGTGCAGATGAGGGGGGCAGTGATGTTAGGGAGGGTCTGATGCGTCACTTTCTGTCCAATGTCTGAACATTTTGCCTGTTTTGGAACAAGAAATAAACCTTTTTGTATTCAGCAAAAATGCCTTTTATTCATATTTAACTCCTGGGAAAGTACAGGTATTACTCATATAGGTCACATTACAGTCACCACTCACAGAACAGTCGCAGGAATATGCCATCTGCTGCAGATGCTTCCTGGAATACTCACAATGAAGAGCAATAATCCTAAATAAAATCAATATCCAAACAGTTAACCTGGGCCCATTTAAACGCAGAGCTTCTAAAGTTCACTCCCAAAAACAAACTCTATTATGCAAATGACTTACAGGAATTGACACTACCCAACACGATGTCAAGACTTTGCATTTTCTCCAGATGCCAATTTCTGGACCCAAATCCGCAACATTTACTTTATGGCCAAAAATTCAAACTCAAACATACAACTCAAAGTCCTCCATAGATACCACTACAGAGACCGCTAACTTTTAAAAATGGGTTTCAGCACTTGCTCGCATTGCACAAAAATTAATTAGCAATATTGAGAAACTCAAGAGGGCAAGTGGAGAGGTCCAACGCACCACTAGAACAGGACACAATGTATCGCAAGTATTGACAATCATAATGGATTCATTTTTTGTGCTGTTACTTGTTTTGTCATTGTAACCTTTTGGTGGGATATGCATGTATGTGTTCATGTATATGCAGAGAGCCAATATTGCATATTAATGAAATATTAATTCATACATTTTCAATCATACACCCATTAACCATTCCCACCATTACAAATACCTTTATTCCCTTCCAGATTTGGATCAGCCACTCGCACGTGCACACACAAACTCTTTATCGTGCCTTTCTTACCCACTTCCCTAGCTTATTGTATTGTAACCAACACTGTACATTATCAGTAGTCTGTATTGTTCCCTGTAGGCTCCTCACTCCATGACTGGGAATAAATAAACCTTCTATTCCTAAATTTACCACAATTAAGGATTTACTAACAACAAATAATGTGAAACCTTTGGTTTGCATGTTAACTGTGATGTGTACCGAGAAATGAAACCTGTCTTGGAAAAAATCACACATTTATTTAAAAAAAAACAATTTTAAAGTGCACCAATAAAATTATTTACAAAGTGTCTTGGTGAAGAGTGTCAGTTTCGGCGGCCACTCATGGCTTCCACCAGCTGGCCCAGGAGACCAAGAAATGATTGGTTAAATGCAGCCGCCTGTGCATTTTCCTCCCTCCTCAATGTCGCTTCCAACTCTTGCGACTCTCTGACGAGCTGGAGTTGCTGTGTCCGGTTCAGCTCCTGCTGCACCACATCTTCAGCTTGGATCTGCCTCATCATTTCTACTGTCTCCGTCTGGAAGAGCGCCCTTTTTCTCTTCCCTGTACAACAATAAAAAAAGTATTAACAGTTGGTAATTATCCAAAGCAGTGACATTTCTGGAGACATACTTTTATGTAGGCAAAAAGATTATTACGTTTCAGAACAGTATATATCACACTACCCGAGATTTTGCAACAACTACCCTTTCAAAGAGGAAAAACCTCCACTAAAAGAAAGTGTTACGTGTGGGATCATTTGACTTAATTGCAAATCGGGTAATGTTTGTTTCACGCTTTGTCAATAAACAATATTTAATGGTCAATGTTTAGGCATTTTAGGACAAAGCATGAGCATGACTTAAATACACCCAGATTAATCAAATCAGTCAGTGCAGCTAAAATTACATTTCGCTGACTTTCTTTTTCATACCACAGTGAAGTGGTATTGTATCACAAATTAGATTTTTTATTTGGAAAAAGATCACTGACAGGTGGTCCGATTCCTTTTTTATTGACATTCTCTAAAGCTAGGGTGATAGTGTCCAAAATACGCATTAATTGGACATACTTCACCGAGTTGAATGCTATTACTTCTGAGATCCACCAGGTGTCGGTATAGAGCTGCACTGTTGCGGCACAGTATCAATGTAGTTGTATTATTTTTTTTTGCTGCTATAGGACATGAATTTCTCCCAGGGTGATGAATAAAATATCTATCGATCATGTATTATGTCTGCCCTGCGCCTTACCCGTGACCACACGCTGTGCGCTGCTAGACGTGTCGCTCGCCATCGAAGGGAACGCATCTCCAGGCGTCAAAGCTGCAGCTGGTTCTGGAGGGATTGGGGACGGGGACCTTGGGGGGTCGTTCGACGCTTCACTTGCGACAAGGGATTCTACAATAAGACAAACACACACAACGACTTAAGTAAAAGCACAAAACTGAATGGCAACACGTGAAATGGCAAGATGTAGCACGTGTTAGCAGCTTGCTATCGATAGCTTAAAGTAGCTAGCTCACTTTGTACAGCAGACAACAATCAAACGTTTACATGAATAAATACATTCCAGTGGGCATTGAGCCACAGGTTACGTGATAATGCATTTTCACAATAACTACAGATAAAAGTTACAAAGCACTTACCATTATCGCCCATTCTCGACGTGGTAGAAGAGTCCAGAGCACACTCCCGTCCATTGTTTGCAGGCCTGTGGCCATAAATGGCATCCATCTCGGCATACCACCTCCAGGTCTTCCGATTGACCCCACTTCGGCCGTTGTGGTCCTTTATGGCCCGGTAATCGCACTTCATCTTTTTAATCTTGTCCCTGCACTGCTGATGCGTACGGTGGTAACCGTGTGTGAGCAAGAGCTGGGCGATCTCTTTATAGACCTTCTCATTTCGCGTACTGCCATCGAGCTCCTTCTGTATTCTGTCTTCGGACAGTAAAGACAGAAATGTTTGGACCTCATCAACAGACCACGGTGTGGACTTTTGCGGCTTGCTGGATTCCATTTCTCGAGTGCAGTGCGTATGCTCACAGGGCAGTTTTAAAAATGGCGGGGTTGAATCTTGTCTCTCAATACGGTCAGACGTCGCACTTATGACGCTACCAGTGACGACAGTCGTTGGCCAATAGTGTGAGAGAGCCGTTGGCCAATAGCGTAGGCAGTCCGCTTACGTCACGAGAGTGTAGCTTTTTGGAACCGCTCCCGAGGCGGTCCGAAAATAGAACACAATACCTAGCTTCAACGCTAGTGGATATGCAAAAGTAACGCGCCGTGTCGTGTAGAGTGGTGTAGTGCCGGTGCTGTGGAAAAGCGCTATTAGGTCCACAGAAAGGCACACACCTGTATATATAAGGTCCACAGAAAGGCACACACCTGTATATATAAGGTCCTGTATGGTGGAGTTGCCAGACGCAAGCCGCTCCTTAGTTTGGAGTTTGCCAAAAGGCACCTGAAGGACTCTCAGGCCATGAGTTAAAACATTCTCTGGTCTGATGAGACAAAGATTGAAGTCTCATGTTTGGAGGAAACCAGGCACTGCTCATCACCGAGCCAATACCATCCCTACAGTGAAGCATGGGGGTGGTAGCATCATGCTGTGGGGATAATACCATCCCTACAGTGAAGCATGGGGGTGGTAGCATCATGCTGTGGGGATGTTTTTCAGCGGCAGGAACTGGGAGACTAGTCAAGATAGAGGGAAAGATGAATGCAGCAATGTACAGAGACATCCTGAATGAAAACCTGCTCCAGAGCTCCTGACCTCAGACTGAGGCGACGGTTCCTCTTTCAGCAGGACAACGACCCTAAGCACAGCCACGATAACGAAGAAGATCTTCAGGACAACTCTGTGAATGTCCTTGAGTGGCCCGGAGCTCAGACTTGAATCCAATCTAACATCTCTGGAAAGATCTGAAAATGGCTGTGCACCGACACTCCCCATCCAACTTGATGGAGCTTGAGAAATGCTGCAAAGAGGAATGGGCCAAAACTGCCCAAAGACAGGTGTGCCAAGGTGTGGCATCAGAGTCAAAAAGACTTGAGGCTGTAATTGCTCCAAAAGGTGCATCAACAAAGTATTAAGCAGAGGCTGTGAATACTTTTGTACATTTGGTTTCTTAGTTTTTTATTTTTAATACATTTGCAAGAATCTCAACAACAACAAAACTGAATCGATTTTGGAATAAGGCTGTAACAAACAAAATGTGGAAAAAGTGACGCGCTGTAAATACTTTCCGGATCCACTGTATGTGTCTGTTATGATGTGTCTGTTATAATGTGTCTGTTATAATGTGTCTGTTATAATGTATAATGTGTAAACACTGGTGCCCTCTGAGCCCTTCATAGTGTCCTCTGAGCCCTTCATGGTGTCCTCTGAGCCCTTCATAGTGTCCTCTGAGCCCTTCATAGTGTCCTCTGAGCCCTTCATGGTGTCCTCTGAGCCCTTCATGGTTTCCTCTGAGCCCTTCATGGTTTCCTCTGAGCCCTTCATGGTGTCTTCTGAGCCCTTCATGGTGTCCTCTGAGCCCTTCATAGTGTCCTCTGAGCCCTTCACGGTGTCCTCTGAGCCCTTCACGGTGTCCTCTGAGCCCTTCACGGTGTCCTCTGAGCCCTTCATGATGTCCTCTGAGCCCTTCATGATGTCCTCTGAGCCCTTCATGGTTTCCTCTGAGCCCTTCATGGTGTCCTCTGAGCCCTTCATGGTTTCCTCTGAGCCCTTCATGGTTTCCTCTGAGCCCTTCATGATGTCCTCTGAGCCCTTCATGGTTTCCTCTGAGCCCTTCATGGTTTCCTCTGAGCCCTTCATGGTTTCCTCTGAGCCCTTCATGGTTTCCTCTGAGCCCTTCATGGTTTCCTCTGAGCCCTTCATGGTTTCCTCTGAGCCCTTCATGGTGTCCTCTGAGCCCTTCATGGTTTCCTCTGAGCCCTTCATGGTGTCCTCTGAGCCCTTCATGGTTTCCTCTGAGCCCTTCATGGTTTCCTCTGAGCCCTTCATGGTTTCCTCTGAGCCCTTCATAGTGTCCTCTGAGCCCTTCATAGTTTCCTCTGAGCCCTTCATGGTTTCCTCTGAGCCCTTCATGGTGTCCTCTGAGCCCTTCATAGTGTCCTCTGAGCCCTTCATGGTTTCCAGGACCTTTGGTGGATCACCTTTGGGTCTAGACCTATTTGAAACTGAAATCCACATCTTTGTCTCACTTGGTTTGAGGCACGTTTACATCAGACTGAATCTGAGGCGTTTAAAGTCCTGTAAAACACCATGGGTTCGAATCCCACACTCACCGTCTCCTCGTGTGTGATCAGCTCTGAGGCTTTAGCCGCTTTAGACGCACAACTCCTCATCTCTGTCTGCAGGCAACTCTGACCCACATCCTGGAGGACACACACCTGCAGAAGACACACACATGTCAGAGGACACACACATGTCAATGGACACACACATGTAGATGACACACACATGTAGAGTACACACACATGTCAGAAGACACACACATGTAGAGGACACATGTCAGAAGTCACACACATGTAGAGGACACACACATGTAGAAGACACACACATGTAGAAGACACACACATGTCAGAGGACACATGTCAAACGACACACACATGTCAGAGGACACACACATGTAGAAGACACACACATGTCAGAGGACACACACATGTCAGAGGACACACACATGTCAGAGGACACACACATGTAGAAGACACACACATGTCAGAGGACACACACATGTCAGAGGACACACACATGTAGAAGACACACACATGTCAGAGGACACATGTCAGAGGACACACACATGTAGAAGACACACACATGTCAGAGGACACATGTCAGAGGACACACACATGTAGAGGACACACACATGAGGAGGACACACACATGTAGAGGACACACACATGTCAGAGAACACACACATGTAGAGGACACACACATGTAGAGGACACACACATGTCAGAGGACACACACATGTCAGAGGACACACACATGTCAGAGGACACACACATGTCAGAGGACACACACATGTAAGAGGACACACACATGTAGAGGACAGACACATGTAGAGGACAGACACATGTAGAGGACACAAACATGTAGAAGACACACACATGTAGAGGACACACACATGTAGAAGACACACACATGTAGAGGACACACACATGCAGAGGACACACACATGCAGAGGACACACACATGTAGAGGACACACACATGTAGAGGACACACACATGTAGAGTACACACACATGGTCGGCGGACACAACATGTAGAGTACACACACATGGTCGGCGGACACACACATGTAGAGGACACACACATGGTCGGCGGACACACACATGTAGAGGAGACACACATGGTCAGCGGACACACACATGTCAGAGGACACACACATGTAGAAGACACACACATGTCAGAGGACACACACATGTCAGAGGACACACACATGTCAGAGGACACACACATGTAGAAGACACACACATGTCAGAGGACACACACATGTCAGAGGACACACACATGTAGAAGACACACACATGTCAGAGGACACATGTCAGAGGACACACACATGTAGAAGACACACACATGTCAGAGGACACATGTCAGAGGACACACACATGTAGAGGACACACACATGAGGAGGACACACACATGTAGAGGACACACACATGTCAGAGAACACACACATGTAGAGGACACACATATGTAGAGGACACACACATGTCAGAGGACACACACATGTCAGAGGACACACACATGTCAGAGGACACACACATGTCAGAGGACACACACATGTAAGAGGACACACACATGGTCGGCGGACACACACATGTAGAGGACACACACATGGTCGGCGGACACACACATGTAGAGGACACACACATGGTCGGCGGACACACACATGTAGAGGACACACACATGTAGCGGACACACACATGTAGAGGACACACACATGTAGCGGACACACACATGTAGAGGACACACACATGTAGCGGACACACACATGTAGCGGACACACACATGTAGAGGACACACACATGTAGAGGACACACACATGTAGAGGACACACACATGTAGCGGACACACACATGTAGAGGACACACACATGGTCGGCGGACACACACATGGTCGGCGGACACACACATGTAGAGGACACACACATGCAGAGGACACACACATGCAGAGGACACACACATGTAGAGGACACACACATGTAGAGGACACACACATGTAGAGTACACACACATGGTCGGCGGACACACACATGTAGAGGACACACACATGGTCGGCGGACACACACATGTAGAGGAGACACACATGGTCAGCGGACACACACATGTAGAGGACACACACATGGTCGGCGGACACACACATGTAGAGGACACACACATGGTCGGCGGACACACACATGTAGAGGACACACACATGTGGCGGACACACACATGTAGAGGACACACACATGTAGAGGACACACACATGTAGAGGACACACACATGTAGCGGACACACACATGTAGAGGACACACACATGGTCGGCGGACACACACATGGTCGGCGGACACACACATGTAAAGGACACACACATGGTCGGCGGACACACACATGTAGAGGACACACACATGTAGCGGACACACACATGTAGAGGACACACACATGTAGAGGACACACACATGTAGAGGACACACACATGTAGCGGACACACACATGTAGCGGACACACACATGTAGAGGACACACACATGTAGAGGACACACACATGTAGCGGACACACACATGTAGAGGACACACACATGTAGAGGACACACACATGTAGCGGACACACACATGTAGAGGACACACACATGTAGAGGACACACACATGTAGAGGACACACACCTGGTCGTGGTCCTCCGGCTGGAATCTGACCTCAGGGAACGCACGGAAAGAAGGCGACTCCTGAAGAAACCGCTGCACGCTTCGCTCTCGGGTCACCTGCTCCGACAGGAAGTGAACACGTGAAAACACACACACCCCTGAGAACACACACCTGGGGCACACCTGGTGCACACCTGGTGCAGGGAGTGGCAGATGCGGCTGTGCTCTCGGTGGGTGGATCCACAGACGTCCATCTCGGTCTCACACAGGAGCCTGAAGTGAGCCCTGAGCTCCTCGTACAGACTGCTGTCCATCTGCTACACACACACACACACACACACAACTGTGGGGCTGCAGACGCACAACTGTGGGACTGCAGACGCACAACTGTGGGACTGCGGACGCACAACTGTGGGGCTGCGGACGCACAACTGTGGGGCTGCGGACGCACAACTGTGGGACTGCGGACGCACAACTGTGGGGCTGCGGACGCACAACTGTGGGACTGCGGACGCACAACTGTGGGACTGCGGACACACAACTGTGAGGCTGCGGACGCACAACTGTGGGACTACGGACACACAGCTGTGGGACTGCGGACGCACAACTGTGGGGCTGCGGACGCACAAATGTGAGGCTGCGGACGCACAACTGTGAGGCTGCTGACGCACAACAGTGAGGCTACGGATGCACAACTGTGAGGCTGCGGACGCATAACTGTGGGACTGCGGACGCACAACTGTGGGACTGCGGACGCACAACTGTGAGGATGCGGACGCACAACTGTGAGGCTGCGGACGCACAACTGTGGGACTGCGGACGCACAACTGTGGGACTGCGGACGCACAACTCTGTGAGGCTGCGGACTGCGGACGCACAACTGTGAGGCTGCGGACGCACAACTGTGAGACTGCGGACGCACAACTGTGGGACTCGGACGCACAACTGTGAGACTGCGGACGCACAATTGTGGGACTCGGACGCACAACTGTGAGACTGCGGACGCACAATTGTGGGACTCGGACGCACAACTGTGAGACTGCGGACGCACAGCTGTGGGACTGCGGACGCACAGCTGTGGGACTGCGGACGCACAACTGTGGGGCTGCGGACGCACAAATGTGAGGCTGTGGATGCACAACTGTGAGGCTGCTGACGCACAACAGTGAGGCTACGGACGCACAACTATGAGGCTGCGGACGCACAACTGTGGGACTGCGGACGCACAACTGTGGGACTGCGGACGCACAACTGTGAGGCTGCGGACGCACAACTGTGAGGCTGCGGACGCACAACTGTGAGGCTGCGGACGCACAACTGTGAGGCTGCGGACGCACAACTGTGGGACTGCGGACGCACAACTGTGAGGCTGCGGACGCACAACTGTGAGGCTGCCGACTGCGGACGCACAACTGTGAGGCTGCGGACTGCGGACGCACAACTGTGAGGATGCGGACGCACAACTGTGAGACTGCGGACGCCCAACTGTGAGGCTGCGGACGCACAACTGTGAGACTGCGGACGCACAACTGTGAGACTGCGGACGCACAACTGTGAGACTGCGGACGCACAATTGTGGGACTCGGACGCACAACTGTGAGACTGCGGACGCACAACTGTGAGACTGTGGACGCACAACTGTGGGGCCCTACCTTTGTGTGCACTCTCCAATCCATACAGTACATTTTCTGTTCAACCTTTCTCTCTCTTCAATCTAAACTGAGTCACGGTTGTTTTCTGTGGATTCTCATTGGAACAGCGCCCCCTACCTGTGCTCCTGACTTACTAACTAATAATGCTCTAGTGGTGAACCAAGACTACCAGCACAGCAGTTATAGTAATCTATACAACAGCAGCTCAGTTTATTCTAAAGTCTGCAG
>OZ035830.1:40720218-40765218 GCA_964034765.1 Knipowitschia caucasica | reverse complement strand
CACATGGTATTATGCACTAGTACTAATGATTAACTTTTGCATGTCCTACTTTTCACTTCTCTAATCTTGGAGAACTAAACAAAGTTGTCAATTCCTCAACAATAGATCAGAGAATCAAATAATGCAGTAATAACAAACACATACCTCTAGGGGGCGCCTGTGAGTCACTGCTGGACACTTCTTTACTGAATAAAAACTATAGACTTTAATGCATAGTGACATGTTGATTTAAAGTCAGGTACCCCAGCTTTAACCTGGACAAAGCCGTATCAGTGCTGGTCCATACCTGTGAGCGTCAGAGGCCTTCTGGTGCGCACCATGAGCCATGAGGCTGAGCTGATGGTACCTCTTCTGGACGTGCTGCAGGTCCTTCAGAGAGTTAAGGAGCTCGGACTGGATCCTCTGCAGCTGCTCCACACTCTGCACACACACACCTCAGACCAGTAACTACCCACATGGTCTCACATGGTACTCTTTTCAAAACTGTTTCTGTGAGTGAGTGAGTGTGACTGACTGAGTGAGTGAGTGTGACTGAGTGAGTGAGTGAGTGTGACAGAGTGAGTGAGTGAGTGAGTGAGTGAGTGAGTGTGACTGAGTGAGTGAGTGAGTGAGTGACTGAGTGAGTGTGACTGAGTGAGTGAGTGTGACTGAGTGAGTGAGTGAGTGAGTGAGTGTGACTGAGTGAGTGAGTGAGTGAGTGAGTGAGTGTGACTGAGTGAGTGAGTGAGTGACTGAGTGAGTGTGACTGAGTGAGTGAGTGTGACTGAGTGAGTGAGTGTGACTGAGTGAGTGAGTGACTGAGTGAGTGAGTGAGTGAGACTGAGTGAGTGTGACTGAGTGAGTGAGTGAGTGTGACTGAGTGACTGAGTGAGTGTGACTGAGTGAGTGAGTGTGACTGAGTGACTGAGTGAGTGAGTGAGTGAGTGAGTGACTGACTGAGTGACTGAGTGAGTGAGACTGAGTGAATGTGACTGAGTGAGTGAGTGATACTGAGTGAGTGAGTGAGTGAGTGACTGACTGACTGACTGACTGACTGAGTGGGTGAGTGTGACTGAGTGAGTGATACTGAGTGACTGAGTGAGTGAGTGACTGAGTGAGACTGAGTGAGTGAGTGACTGAGTGAGTGTGACTGAGTGAGTGAGACCGAGTGAGTGAGTGAGTGAGTGACTGAGTGACTGAGTGACTGAGTGAGTGAGTGAGTGACTGAGTGAGTGACTGAGTGAGTGAGACCGAGTGAGTAAGTGAGACTGAGTGAGTGAGTGAGACTGAGTGAGTGACTGAGTGAGTGAGACCGAGTGAGTGAGACTGAGTGAGTGACTGAGTGAGTGAGCGAGACTGAGTGAGTGACTGAGTGAGTGAGCGAGACTGAGAGTGAGTGTGACTGACTGAGTGAGTGAGACCGAGTGAGTGAGTGAGTGAGACTCAGTGAGTGACTGAGACTGAGTGAGTGAGACTGAGTGAGTGACTGAGACTGACTGAGTGAGTGAGTGAGTGACTGACTGAGTGAGTGAGACTGAGTGACTGAGTGAGTGAGACCTTCTTGCTCTGGTTTTCTTTGTTGGACGTCTGCAGAGAGAGAGAGCGAAACTCCTCTGAAGCCGTGAGTCGAACTGATGCTGTAGTACCTGCAGCATCCACCAGAGAGCGCCACACCTCCCACACACTGCTGCAACAAACACACCGCTGCTACACAACACACTTCTGTAACACAACACTACACACTGCTACACAGTGTCGTCAGGGCTTGGGACTGACCCAAACTCCTGGACCCAGTCTTTTCTTCAGAACTCACTCAGAGCTGATGGAGTCTGTGTTCTGTCTCTGCCAGTCTCTCTTCTGGTGCAGCACTGCTAACCGCTGCAACGCCTGAAACACACACACACAACACAACCTGATGCAGCACTGCTAACCGCTGCAACGCCTGAAACACACACACACAACACACAACCTGAGGCAGCACTGCTAACCTCTGCAACGCCTGAAACACACACACACAACACACAACCTGAGGCAGCACTGCTAACCTCTGCAACGCCTGAAACACACACACACAACACACAACCTGATGCAGCACTGCTAACCTCTGCAACGCCTGAAACACACATAACACACAACACACAACCTGAGGCTGCAGTGCTAACCTCTGCAACGCCTGAAACACACATAACAAACAACACACAAACTGAGGCAGCAGTGCTAACCTCTGCAACGCCTGAAACACACATAACACACAACACACAAACTGAGGCAGCAGTGCTAACCTCTGCAACGCCTGAAACACACATAACACACAAACTGAGGCAGCAGTGCTAACCTCTGCAACGCCTGAAACACACACACACAACACACAACCTGAGGCAGCACTGCTAACCTCTGCAACGCCCGAAACACACACACGCAACACACAACCTGATGCAGCACTGCTAACCGCTGCAACGCCTGAAACACACATAACACACAGCACACAACCTTAGGCTGCAGTGCTAACCTCTGCAACGCCTGAGACACACAACACCAATCACCACAACACTTTCAATCAGAGCAGGAGCCAGAGGAGGAGCCAGAGCAGGAGCCAGAGGAGGAGCCAGAGCAGGAGCCAGAGGAGGAGCCAGAGCAGGAGCCAGAGCAGGAGCCAGAGGAGGAGCTAGAGGAGGAGACAGAGGAGGAGCCAGAGCAGGAGCCAGAGCAGGAGCCAGAGGAGGAGCCAGAGCAGGAGCCAGAGCAGGAGCCAGAGGAGGAGCCAGAGAAGGAGCTAGAGGAGGGGACAGAGGAGGAGCCAGAGAAGGAGCTAGAGGAGGAGACAGAGGAGGAGCCAGAGCAGGAGCCAGAGGAGGAGCTAGAGCAGGAGCCAGAGCAGGAGCCAGAGCAGGAGTCAGAGCAGGAGCCAGAGGAGGAGCCAGAGGAGGAGCCAGAGGAGGAGCTAGAGCAGGAGCCAGAGCAGGAGCCAGAGCAGGAGCCAGAGGAGGAGCTAGAGGAGGAGACAGAGGAGGAGCCAGAGCAGGAGCCAGAGGAGGAGCCAGAGGAGGAGCTAGAGGAGGAGCCAGAGCAGGAGCTAGAGCAGGAGCCAGAGGAGGAGCCAGAGCAGGAGCCAGAGCAGGAGCTAGAGCAGGAGCCAGAGCAGGAGCCAGAGCAGGAGCCAGAGCAGGAGCCAGAGGAGGAGCCAGAGAAGGAGCTAGAGGAGGAGCCAGAGCAGGGGCTAAAGGAGGTGCTAGAGGAGGAGCCAGACCAGGAGCCAGAGGAGGAGCCAGAGGAGGAGCCAGAGCAGGAGCCAGAGCAGGAGCCAGAGGAGGAGCCAGAGCAGGAGTCAGAGCAGGAGCTAGAGGAGGAGCCAGAGGAGGAGCTAGAGGAGGAGCCAGAGGAGTAGCCAGAGGAGGAGCCAGAGCAGGAGTCAGAGCAGGAGCTAGAGGAGGAGCCAGAGGAGGAGCCAGAGCAGGAGCCAGAGGAGGAGCTAGAGCAGGAGTCAGA
Source organism: Knipowitschia caucasica (assembly GCA_964034765.1). NCBI lineage: Eukaryota > Metazoa > Chordata > Actinopteri > Gobiiformes > Gobiidae > Knipowitschia > Knipowitschia caucasica. Next base: position 40,761,753 of record OZ035830.1, on the reverse strand, counting down.
GCAGGAGCTAGAGGAGGAGCTAGAGGAGGAGCCAGAGCAGGAGCCAGAGCAGGAGCTTTTAAACTGCCTGCTTTGCTATCATAGGTTGGCAGGAGGCTGGCAGAGCTCTGTGATTGGCTGAGGGTGGAGAGGCTGGCAGAGCTCTGTGATTGGCTGAGGGTGGAGAGGCTGGCAGAGCTTTGTGATTGGCTGAATTTACACGTAAGCTTCACGACAACATCCAGGAGCGTAGCTAAGGTACAGTTTAGCTCTGAGTTACAGGAAGATACTGTAACATGGTTAAAAACTCATAACCCTCAGTTTCCCCTCAGTGTGATGTAAACAAAACCACTGTTTGTGTTATTTATAGACTGAGGTACTTTGGAGAAGGATCGATGGCTTTTCCAGTCAGAAGCAGAGACACGAATAACTCACCTGAGCGTACTCTCTCTCTATAGAGGACCGCTGCTTACAGAAGGACCTGAGGACACAGACACAGAGACAGACACAGGGTCACAGACACAGACACAGGGTCACAGAGACAGACACAGGGTCACAGACACAGACACAGGGTCACAGAGACAGACACAGGGTCACAGACACAGGGTCACAGACACAAACACAGGGTCACAGAGACAGACACAGGGTCACAGACACAGACACAGGGTCACAGAGACAGACACAGGGTCACAGACACAGACACAGGGTCACAGAGACAGACACAGGGTCACAGACACAGACACAGGGTCACAGACACAGACACAGGGTCACAGAGACAGACACAGGGTCACAGACACAGGGTCACAGACACAAACACAGGGTCACAGAGACAGACACAGGGTCACAGACACAGACACAGGGTCACAGAGACAGACACAGGGTCACAGACACAGACACAGGGTCACAGAGACAGACACAGGGTCACAGACACAGACACAGGGTCACAGACACAGACACAGGGTCACAGAGACAGACACAGGGTCACAGACACAGGGTCACAGACACAGGGTCACAGACACAGAGACAGACACAGAGACAGACAGTGTGAGAGCAGTAGTAACAGCAGTATCAGCAGCAGCAGCAGCAGCAGCAGTAGCAGCAGTAGCAGCAGCAGCAGCAGTAGCAGTAGCAGCAGCAGCAGCAGTAGCAGTAGCAGCAGCAGCAGCAGCAGCAGCAGCAGCAGCAGTAGCAGCAGTAGCAGCAGTAGTAACAGTAGCAGCAGCAGTAGCAGCAGTAGCAGCAGTAGTAGCAGCAGTAGCAGCAGTAGCAGCAGTAGCAGTAGCAGCAGCAGCAGCAGCAGTAGAAGCAGTAGCAGTAGCAGCAGCAGCAGCAGCAGTAGCAGCAGCAGCAGCAGCAGCAGCAGCAGTAGTAGCAGCAGCAGTAGCAGTAGCAGCAGCAGCAGCAGCAGCAGCAGCAGCAGCAGTACCTGATGTCCTGCAGCAGGTCTGTGTCCTGCTGATGTCTGGTCTGTATGGCTCTGATCTGATCTGAGAACAGCTGCTTCACTCTGTGACTGTCCTTCAGCTGCAAATCATTCAAACTGTTTATATAAATAAAAAACGTAAAAAACTAATTGCACACTGCAAAAAAAAGATCAAATCTGAGGGAAAAAAGCTTGAATCAGTAAAAACAAACATTCTGTTCTAAGCAGATTCTCCAACGAGACAAAGACATTTAATGATTAAAGAACTGATTATTTCCTCATTCCATTCTTTTTAAAACAACATCATTTTGGTTTTGTCCCATTGGACAATCTGGTTATATACATTTGGCTAAAATTAGACACATTTTTGGCTTAATTTTCATCACTTTTACAACTGAAGAAAGACTGCGACGGTTTCACAATTCAAAAAAGTTTACATTAAGTAAAGTTTCACTGTTTAAAATTCAGAAAATATAGACAAAAACAAGAGCCATAGTTTCACATACCCTCACAGGCGACTGCATCCTGCTCCTCTGGTGTGTGTGTGTGTGTGTGTGTGTCTCTGTGTCTCTGTGTGTGTGTGTCTCTGCCTGTGTGTGTGTGTGTGTGTGTGTGTGTGTCTCTGCCTGTGTGGGTGTGTGTGTGTGTGTCTCTGCCTGTGTGCGTGTGTGTCTCTGCCTGTGTGGGTGTGTGTGTGTCTCTGCCTGTGTGGGTGTGTGTGTGTGTGTGTCTCTGTGTCTCTGTGTGCGTGTGTGTCTCTGCCTGTGTGTGTGTGCGTCCCTCTCTCCTCTTTCTCTTCTTTGCTTCAGAATTGAAGCAAATATTGGCTTTTTAACAGCTTTATTTCATATTTTAAAACTTCTTATGCTCTGATTAGAATGTAATTTCAAAACGTTCTACGATCATTATTTATCATTATTATTGTATGACTCGGATCGTACGCTCTGATTGGCTGATATTTTCCCGTCTCAGACCGTTACCATGACAATCGGTCCGCAGCTCGTATCAGATTTGATTTCTTTCCTCGGTAAAAAAGAAATATTTAGCGACGACTGGGGGCATTCTCAGTGAATTCTATCATCAGGACGAGTTGGAAGAGCCAGAGGAAGTAATAACAGCAAATAACGACCAAAACACAACTCCAACAGTCAAGAAGAGATCGACAACTTGGTTACAGACCAGAAAGGTAAAACCAGGACCAGGAAAACCAAGTGGGACATGAACATCACAAATATGTAAAAAGCTTTGGTAAAGACACAGACTGAGAACTTACAGCGGGCGCCTCAATCCTCTGATCACTTCTTCATGTCACAGTTTGACACTTTGGTCAAATGTGTTTTTAGTTTAAACTGATCGATATTTGCACAAATAAAAAATAGTCATATAATAAAACAGAAACAGAGTACAGAGAAATATCAGACAGACCTTGCGCTCGTTTAATAAGCCGTTAATAACAGACTCTCAAACCAAAAATGGCCGCTGCCCTTTGGCAACGCACTCTGTGCTTGTACTTCAGGTGTAAAATACTCAGATTACTCTGACAGTAGTTCGTACACTTCGTCACAACTGTCTCTGAGAGAAGCTAACGGAGCTAGCCACGCTCAAAAACACTAATATCAATAACACTGGCTCTGAGAGAAGCTAACTATGGAAGCCCGTTACCGCCATGAAAAAAAAAAAGCATACAGAAAGTCAAAATGTTGAGTTTAAAAGTCAAAATTACGACTTTTAAAAGTCAAAATTACGAGTTTTCAACTGCGCATGTGCAGTTGAAAACTGGTGTGTGTTGTTGTCTGGAACAATCTCTGGACGTCCTTCACCTGCAGATTATGAAGATATTGCCGACAGTGACCACTGCATCCATGAAGAAGCCAGAAATAATGTTGTTTGATTGATTCTGTAAAACTTTCCTGTTTAAGCCCCAGACCGCGGTCGTAGGACGCAGGGGGGGCTGTCTTTTTATTTATTAATTCATTAATTATTATTATTATTATTATTAATTATTTATGTTAAATTCAATTTACATATATACAACATTTAAATCAAACTACTTCTTATTTCGACATAGTAACAAATAATATGTTTTTATAATAAATCAAAGGAAAATGAGCCATCGAGACGTTCCAATCCAATCTGCTATACCCCACTCTGACCAGACGATGGCGCTGAGAGGGGTCCACACGGAGCGAGTGTTTCCACGGCTGAAATGATGCACTTTCTACGTGTTGAGTACAGGGTTTTATTCATGCATCTATAATGGGTTTATCTATTTCTAACCCTTTTCAAAGACCCTCACTGTTATCTGCGGAGTTATTTCTCCGGATTGTTGCTTAAAGAGTCGTGGGCTTTATTTTGTCACAATAAAATAATCAGACAAGGCACTTATTCCCTGTATGTCTCTGTGTTCTTGCTCTTACGCCAACAACTTTACCCCCGCATGCACGCACACACGTCACATACTCTTTACATGTGGTTCTCCTGCCTCTGTCTGTGGTTCTTCTGCCTCTGTCTGTGGTTCTTCTGCCTCTGTCTGTGGTTCTCCTGCCTCTGTCTGTGGTTCTTCTGCCTCTGTCTGTGGTTCTTCTGCCTCTGTCTGTGGTTCTTCTGCCTCTGTCTGTGGTTCTTCTGCCTCTGTCTGTGGTTCTCCTGCCTCTGTCTGTGGTTCTTCTGCCTCTGTCTGTGGTTCTTCTGCCTCTGTCTGTGGTTCTCCTGCCTCTGTCTGTGGTTCTCCTGCCTCTGTCTGTGGTTCTCCTGCCTCTGTCTGTGGTTCTTCTGCCTCTGTCTGTGGTTCTCCTGCCTCTGTCTGTGGTTCTCCTGCCTCTGTCTGTGGTTCTCCTGCCTCTGTCTGTGGACCTCCCTCACTGTCCTGTCATTGTGAACGGTCTCTGTCAGTAACAATATCATTCAGTGCATTTCTGGTGCATCCATCGATAGCCGTGATACTGACCAGATGTCACCAGTTGATGCTCAATGACTTTGAACAGCCGCATGTGTTTTATTATTAATCTTCCACAGTCCGTTTAGGATAAACTAAATAGAGGCTTCTGAAGCGGATTCTAATCATAAACGGAGAGACCGTTTGCATTTTAACGCGATTACTACCACAACATTATTGCTGCTACTTCATGGATGTGGTCACTGTCTGTAGGAAATATCTTCACATAATCTGCAGGTAGAGGATGACCCATGGTCATGGATCTATAACAGGGATGACCCATGGTCATGGATCTATAACAGGGAGGACCAGAGACCGTTCCAGACAACAACACATACGAGTTTTCACATGCGCAGTTGAAAACTCGTAATTTTGACTTTTAAAGTCGAAATTTTGACTTTTAAATTCGTAATTTTGACTTTTAAAGTCGTAATTTTGACTTTTAAAGTCGAAATTTTGACTTTTAAAGTAGAAATTTTTACTTTTAAAGTCGAAATTTTGAGTTTTAAAGTCGACATTTTGAGTTTTAAAGTCAACATTTTGAGTTTTAAAGTCAACATTTTGACTTTCTGTAGGCTTTTTTTTTTTTTTTTTACATGGCGGAAACGGGCTTCCATAGCTAACGGAGCTAGCCACGCTCAAAAACACTAATATCAATAACACTGTCTCTGAGAGAAGCTAACGAGCTAGCCACGCTCATTAGCACATGTATCAATAACACTGTCTCTGAGAGAAGCTAACGAGCTAGCCACGCTCAAAAACACTAATATCAATAACATGTGAGAATACATTATACATAAACATTCTTAACACACAGAGGTTTTCAGAAATATCTGTTCACATTTTCATGACAAAAATACTGAGTCAAAAAGCGATGGCAGTAAACCCAGAAGTAACTTTTAACATTAGTAGAACATTTTAGGAACATTTGGATCTGATGGATTTAGGTTAAGTTTATGTTTGAGTCACTCACCTTGAGTCGGACAATTTGAAATGCTATTATCCTGAGTCGGACACGCGCACCTTTTTTGTCATGTTTTGATTTTATCAGACGTTTGCAACAACGGCAACGGGAAAGCTGTGGGTAAGCATACTCTACACATGTTAATGTTAATTTGTGCAAAAAAAATGTTCATAAATATGCTAATTTAATTGAGTAATCATGTTTTGAAGTTTGCTTTTTACGGAAATGCTTGCATGAAGTGCTTAGGCGACGCTCTGACGACAGGAGAGCTCTGATTTTCACTCTCTGTTTTACGGATTAAAAGGCCAAATTTGTCTGTTTTTAACGGTCACATTGGTAGATCAACTGTTGGGAATGCACGTTACTAGTCTTATAAATACACAAGTGGAAAATAAGCTATATTAATTAAGTATTTACATTTTTAATCCTGCTGTCCAGTTGCTTGCTCTGAAAATCTAACCCGAGGAGTCTGTTCACAGATTCGGGGTTTCAAAAACACGCTAAAACATCAGTTTATGGATACTAGCAAGTAGCAAGTAGTTAATGGTTAGGTTAGTGCACCTCTCATAAATGAATTCATATTAAAAAATGTTTTTACCCAACATTCCTGCCAAAGATAGCCCTCCTGAAGTCACAAAATGTTAACACAATATATAGATAAAAGAATACTGCTAGTTTTGCATCCAAATTTATTCATTAAAACGTTAGAATATATTCTAATATTTAATTATAATTTATTATACAGCTCCTCACAGCAGCAGAACACTCCATGGACTTGAATGTAATTCTACCGATCATTTTTTCTTGATAACAGAACTCTCAAATCAATAATGACGCTGCCCTTTGACAATGCAATCTCTGTTTGTAATTCAGGTGTGTAAAATACTGCCATTACTCCGCAAGTACAACGAGAGAAGCTAGCGGAGCTAGCCACGCTCAATAAACAAATACAGAATCAATCAACACCGTTAAACATTAATCAGACAATACAGTATACATATACATCCTTAACACACATGCACGGACTTTTTCAGAATTTCTTGTTATCGTTTTCATGACCAAATTACCATTTTAATGTGACAAAAAGCGATTGCGAAAAACCCGGAAGTTACCATTAACATGTAGTTCCAGGGAGCTAGCTAGCTTAGCTGTTACCTGCCTAGCACGTCCCAGTGGAACCTTTGGGAGCTAACTATTTTATTTGCAGTTATTGAATACATTTCGAATTTTAAGGGCTGTCTAATATATGTTTGACTATATAAATATTTTTAATTTTAGAATTCTATTCAAATGTTGAAGTCGCAGCCCTGGTGTTGAGCAGCGCTGTAGAGGACGCTGTTCGCTGCTCGTTCTGTGAGCGGAGGAGAACGTCCCGCTCAGACTCTACTCAGCACTTTTCACTGCCTGTAATTCTTACACAGCTGAATCAATGACCTCAAGTTTTCAATTAAATTATGTATTATGATACAACTTGTATGTAGTAAAAAGCATTTTTATCAACTACTTAGAAAAAAAATTGGGTATAGCTTCTTTAAGTGGGAGAACTTGCACAATCCGTGGCTGACTAAATACTTTTTTGCCCCACTGTATATATATATATATACAGTGGGGCAAAAAAGTATTTTATATAAATATATATCTACTGTTAATATTGGTATTATCTTCATAATCAAGGATAGAATTAGAACGATGTGTTAATGTTTCTTATATTCATATCTGTGTGTAAAATATAAAATAAAACACTTTTAAAAGTTTGTTCACCTGAAAGGCAAGACTTACTATTTTCTGCCAGTGGAACGAATGATAAAAGGGTTTTCCTCATTACAGCGGGTATTTTAAGTATTTATCTAGTATCTTTCAGCTCAAATCTACAAACACATGTATCCCCAACTTGTTTTTCTTGTAATTTTGTTGCATTGTTCTGTCCCCAACATCTTTAATGAGAACTGGGGACAGATGGTTCTGGAGGCTCTGACTGTTGCTGGTGGTGTTTGAAGTGGTGGAGTCTGACTTAGATCTCGCCGCAGACTCTGCCCACAGCTGCAGGCTCAGGGGGGGGCAGCCCTGGGACTCCGCACTGGTGGGAAATCACTGTGACGCCACTCTGTGATGTCACACGGCAGCAGGCTGAGCTCATGTGAGAGCGTCACAGAAAGACTCACTTTCTATCTGAGTGTTTGGGATCTGCAGGGTCTGAGGACTCTGCGGATCCTGATCCCTGTGGACCAAAGACCCAGCCACAGTGTTCAATAATAATCATCATAATAATAATTCATATAGCGGATTATTGACTCTCAACGATGCTTCACATGTCATTATTCATTCACTCCAAACACAGTGGCGAAAAACTATCATTGAAGCCACATCTGCCCTGGGGCACACTGGCAGAAGCGAGGCAAAAGTCCCACCACCACCAACCACTCACACACACACCAGACTCATTCTATTGTGGGGGAAGTGTCTCGGTACTTTGCAGTTTGGCACTTTGCAGCCGCAGACCCCCCACTGTGGCACCTGCTGTTCCCAGAGGTCTCCCATCCCAGTACTGACCAGGCCCTGCTCTGCTTAGCTCCAGGCAGGTATGTATTATCTGCCATCATAATTAAAAGTGATTGGTCTGACAGAGAGAGTTGAGTTTCCTCTCCCTGCTGTGGCTTTGCCCACAGATCTCATCACTGATGCTGGTGCATCAACATTTTAAGTCAAAGGTACAAATAAAAACGTCAGAAATTTAAAACACAATCTTAAGCCATCGCCCTCTGACCACATCACAGCGGCGCTCACTGAAAGCACCCTGCCACTCATACTCCTCCTGATCAACTGTGATTAGAGAAAGTGCAATTCTTTCCCCTTTTCAGTTTAACAATGACACAATAATAATAATAATAAGTCATGGATCAAAGGGCTGGACTTTCCAAATACCAGCGAAACACCAGCGACACACCAGCGACATACCAGCTCCACCGTGATCCACCGGGGTCCCCAGCTTTAAAAGGCCTGAGCTGCCATCGGCCAAACATGCAGAGCTCAGGGTCAGTCTTTGGTCTCCTCTGGTCTCCTCTGGTCTCCTCTGGTCTACATGGCTTCTTCTTTGGGTTCTTTGGTCCTGGTCCTCGTGGCGTTGGTGCCGTGGAGCGTGGCGTCCCGGCAGCAGGCGTGCAGAAGGTGGAGCGAGTTTGATCGACTGGTGGCGGATCTGAACGCCACGTTCAAGGTGAGTTTGTTTAACTTTCTGCACAAAGAAAGAAACATGTTGAATGTTAGAGTTTTAGAGATAAACACAGCCTCAGGTCGGACCTGGATCTTTCTGTAGTAACTTTCATTGGTTTGTTTCGTCCATTTCACAGAAAAACAGATCAAATGTTCTTTATTTATTGAACACATGTCGTGGTTTTACGTGTTGCTGTTTTTAGGCTCATACATGATCCATGTGATTGTAGATGATCTTGAACTTAATGCTTTCATTAATTTAACTTCAGACTAAAATCTTCCAATTTATTTATTAATAATAAATCCATTTTGATCTAAAGTATTTGTGTCTTCCTCATGTTCCCAGCACTGTCCGTCAGACTGCGACGCTCCGCACATCACTGTGAGTTTCTGTTTTACTGACGTTAAAGGGCACCTCTAATGCACCCCTGACCCTTCTGTCAAAACACTCTTATTTCAAACTCATGCCTCTGTGATCCTCATCCTCTGTGATCCTCATCGTCTGTGATCCTCTGTGATCCTCATCCTCTGTGATCCTCTGTGATCCTCTGTGATCCTCTGTGATCCTCATCCTCTGTGATCCTCTGTGACTCTGTTGAGTCTGTGTCTTTTGCTTCTGGAGAAAAACTTAGAAATGAGTTTCTGTCTCGGCTGTCGCTGACCTCAGCTTCACCACTTCCTCTGTTCATGTCTCTGTGGCTTCACTCACTCTGGGTTCTCTGCTACAGTACTACAGTATTACATTGCTACAGTACTACAGTATTTCAGTACTATAGTACTATACTATAGTACTATAGTACTACAGTACTACAGTACTACAGTACTCTAATAGTCTCTTCTTCTTCAGGATCCAAAGTGTCACTGCTTCAACATAAACACAGTGAGTTTGGTTTCATGTCTTTGTTTTGAACAAAATACTACTGTACACACAATACTACTGTATACACAATACTACTGTACACACAATACTACTGTATACACAATACTACTGTACACACAATACTACTGTATACACAATACTACTGTACACACAATACTACTGTATACACAATATTACTGTACACACAATACTACTGTATACACAATACTACTGTACACACAATCCTACTGTATACACAATACTACTGTACACACAATACTACTGTATACACAATACTACTGTACACACAATACTACTGTATACACAATACTACTGTACACACAATACTACTGTATACACAATATTACTGTACACACAATACTACTGTATACACAATACTACTGTATACACAATACTACTGTACACACAATACTACTGTATACACAATACTACTGTACACACAATACTACTGTATACACAATATTACTGTACACACAATACTACTGTATACACAAAACTACTGTACACACAATCCTACTGAACACACAATACTACTGTATACACAATACTACTGTATACACAATACTACTGTACACACAATACTACTGTATACACACTACTACTGAACACACAATACTAATGTCTACACAATACTCCTGAACACACAATACTACTGTATACACAATACTACTGAACACACAATACTACTGTACACACAATACTACTGTATACACAATACTACTGTACACACAATACTACTGTATACACAATACTACTGTATACACAATACTACTGTATACACAATACTTCTGTACACACAATACTACTGTACACACAATACTACTGTATACACAATACTACTGAATACACAATACTACTGTACACACAATACTACTGTATACACAATACTACTGTACACACAATACTACTGTATACACAATACTACTGTACACACAATACTACTGTACACACAATACTACTGTACACACAGTTCAGGTACCTGAGCTTTAACTGTTGTTGCAGAAGTGTGAGTTCCCGTCGTTCCTGATCTATGGCCTGAGGGCCGTGAACCACACGCTGCCTGACAGATCACGGTCCGTCCAGAAAGTCATCGACAAACTGCTCTTCACCCAGAGCCACTGCAAGGTTGGTCTCCCCCCACCCCCTCCCCTCCCCTCTGGTGAAGCGCTCCCAGGCGGGTTGGGCAGGACAGTCCACAGGTGTAGATGGAGAAGGCCAGGCTCAGAGGTCCCGTTTTCGCGCCTTGAAACAGACAGTGGAACAACGGGTGAATAGCAATGGACAAACTACAGTCAAAATCTTAATAATGCAGATAGAGTAGGAAGGAGGAGAGGATAGTGCTGTTACCATACTTCTCCAGCAGGGGGCTCCATATGCAGCTTGACTGACAGTCTGAGGAGTTTAGCCTTCCCTGAGTCTTACCTTCCTAGCCATATGCTAAACTAAAGAGGACTGTTTTAGCCTAGCTTTGAATAAAGAGACCGTATCTGAAAGGAAGTGAGACAGCAGCAGCCACAGCTAGGCTAGCCCAGGCTACAGCACCAAAGACTCGTGGATTACACACCAAGTGTGTAAACCAAACCAGACCAACATCCTAACCATATGCTAAATTAAGTGTTTTAAGCCTGTCCTTGAATGTAGAGTCCTTGAATGTTTAGCTCCAATAGAGCTTGGAGCTAAACGCTCTGCCGCCAGCAGCGGTTTTTGAGACCTTAGGGACCACCAGACGTCTGGCGTTTTGTGAGCGCAGCGCTCGGCTTGGTTGATACGACACTAACGTGTCTTGAAGATAAGAGGGAGCCAAGCCATTTATGGCTTTGTATGTTAGGTGCTGTTGTGTTCATGGTGCTGTTGTGTTCATGGTGCTGTTGTGTTCATGGTGCTGTTGTGTTCATGGTGCTGTTGTGTTTCAGAACGACCTGTCATCTGTCAACCCTCGATGTCTCTTCAGTTTTTCTGCTCAGTCGTTTTTCTCGTTTCTGCAACAAACCAAACAATGGATCCACAGCGGTCAGGAGCAGAGGAGGCAGCTCTAACATCTCTAAGATCTCTAACTACTTTATAACTTTATAACAGTGTCTTATTTAAAACATGTTTAACAAACAGTATTTATTTTATATTTATGATTTTTACTTCAGTCTGTGATGTCACTATTTATTATGTTTTTATGTCTTTGTTGAAGAAAGAGATTTACTTTTTAACTGTTTTAACTTAATATTTATACATTCATGTATTCATGTACTTGTCTGCTGCACACGGGACTCTTGTACATGTATTCCAATGTGGTTTTACTGCAAATAAATGTCTCTGACCTTTATTCAAACATTTCTGGGTTTTTACTAAAGAAAGATTCAAGACCAACACAAACATCAACATTAGGAACATCTGTTATACTTTAGCTTTGACTCCCATGGTCCTGGGCCTCCATGGTACACAGGTCTTTATCCTCCTGGTAGGGTCTCCCATGGTACACAGGTCTTTATCCTCCTGGTAGGGTCTCCCATGGTACACAGGTCTGTATCCTCCTGGTAGGGTCTCCCATGGTACACAGGTCTTTATCCTCCTGGTAGGGTCTCCCATGGTACACAGGTCTGTATCCTCCTGGTAGGGTCTCCCATGGTACACAGGTCTGTATCCTCCTGGTAGGGTCTCCCATGGTACACAGGTCTGTATCCTCCTGGTAGGGTCTCCCATGGTACACAGGTCTGTATCCTCCTGGTAGGGTCTCCCATGGTACACAGGTCTTTATCCTCCTGGTAGGGTCTCCCATGGTACACAGGTCTTTATCCTCCTGGTAGGGTCTCCCATGGTACACAGGTCTTTATCCTCCTGGTAGGGTCTCCCATGGTACACAGGTCTCGGGTGACGAGTAAGACAAAGTGCAGTCCAAAACCCACCATGGACAGCACTACAATGATAACAGTCACGTCGCCCAGCATGGCAGACGGCAGCTGGTCTCTGGTGCTGCTCCCGGTGGCAGTAGAACCCGGTGGTGGACACCGGCAGTAAGGGATGCTGTCAGGCTGTAGAAGGAGTCCTATCGAGCAATGATGGTTCGTGGGACTCCTGAGGCAGCTGTCCAGTACCGGCAGGCCAAGCGTGCCGCGGCCCAGGCTGTTGCAGAGGCAAAAACCCGGGACTGGGAGGAGTTCGGAGAGTCCATGGAGCATGACTATCGGTCGGCCTCGAAGAGGTTCTGGCAAACCGTCCGGCGCCTCAGGAGGGGGAAGTAGTTCTTTGCCAACACCGTGTATGGTGCGAGTGGAGAGCTGCTGACCTCGACTGGAGATATTGTCGGGCGGTGGAAGGAATACTTCGAGTTTCTCCTCAATCCCCCCGTCATGTCCTCCGTCCCGGAGGCAAAGGCTGCGGATGTTGGGGCGGATACTTCCCTCTCCCTCGCAGAGGTCACCAAGGTGGTTGGCAGCCTCCATGGTGGCAAGGCTCCGGGAGTGGATGAGATCCGTCCTGATTATCTAAAGTCTCTGGATGTTGTGGGACTGTCTTGGCTGACACGTCTCTGCAACATCGCGTGGCAATCAGGGGCAGTGCCAATGGAGTGGCAGACCGGGGTGGTGGTCCCTCTCTACAAGAAGGGGGACCGGAGGGTGTGTTCCAATTATCGTGGGATCACACTCCTGATTTAATCCTGAATCCTGGTTGAATCTCGGATTCAGGAGGAGCAGTGTGGTTTTTGTCCCGGTCGCGGAACACTGGACCAGCTCTACACTCTCCATCGGATACTCGAGGGTTCATGGGAGTTCGCCCAACCTGTCCACATGTGCTTTGTGGATTTGGAGCAGGCGTTTGACCGTGTTCCCCGGGGTGTCCTTTGGGGGTTCTCCGGGAGTACGGGGCCCGGGGTCCTCTGCTGAAGGCCGTTTGGTCCCTGTATGACCGGAGCCAGAGCTGCGTTCTGTCATGGCCCCTCCCTGCCTGACAGGGGTGGTTCCCTCTCAGACAGGGAGGACCCAGTGATCGGGCACACTTGTGTGTTACACATGGGTGTTTCATCTGAGTATTGATGGCCCCGTCCCAATACTCGCACTTCCACCCTCGCGCCCCTCAATTGCGCGTTCCCGATAAAGGGTGCGAGTGCGTAGGGTGTCCCAATTCTCCAGGGAGGTCTTTGGCCCCGCCCCCTGTGCGCCCCCGATCCACACTTTGCCGTAGCCTGCATCTATGCGCACTCTGGCGAAGGATATTGCCCATAATTCTTTGCGGTACACACCAAAACTTCGGGAAAATGCATTTAAATATAAATTTTGAAATATACTGTATATGCAGTATGTGTGTAAATAAGTTTTGCTGTTACTTGGAAAGAAGCATAAACGTCTGATGAAGAATTACGGACATTGTGTTTTAACAAAACAAGCGTTTATATAATCTGTCTCTCTGCTCCCTCCAGGTGCTGGATTATTGTTTCTTTGTCATTTTGGTTTCACACTCAGACATTACACACACTGGTTTCACACTCAGACATTACACACACACTGGTTTCACACTCAGACATACACACACACACTGGTTTCACACTCAGACACACACACACACACACTGGTTTCACACTCAGACATACACACACACACTGGTTTCACACTCAGACACACACACACACACTGGTTTCACACTCAGACATACACACACACACTGGTTTCACACTCAGACACACACACACACACTGGTTTCACACTCAGACATACACACACACACTGGTTTCACACTCAGACACACACACACACACTGGTTTCACACTCAGACACACACACACACACTGGTTTCACACTCAGACATACACACACACACTGGTTTCACACACACACACACATACACAGCTCATTCTTCATTATTATCTATGTTTTGTTGTTTTTAATAAACATGTAAAGTACCCAGACCTGTCTGGCCCAGAGCTCGTGACGGTTCGCATCAGCATCAGTCAGACCTGTTCCTGATGTTGGCCTTTGTCAAAGGGCTGCCCTTTGTCAAGGTTCTGTTCACTGTCTTTATGGACAGAATTTCTAGGGGGGTCCGGTTCAGAGACCACAGAAAAGAGCCAGAGCGGGTCCGGTTCAGAGACCACAGGGTTCTATCTCTCCTGTTTGCTCTCATGGTTCTCTTCAGGTCCTCCAGGTCCAGGTCCTCTCCAGGTCCAGGTCCTCTCCAGGTCCAGGTCCTCTCCAGGTGGAGAGGTCCTGTTATGGCAAAATTCCTGTTTGAATATCTTGCACCAAATCCTCTGATAACATTGAAACAAAGTCCTCCTGTGCTAAGGTCACTTTCACATGACCTGAGCCTGGGGCTGGGACTGGGACTGGGACTGGCCCTGGGCCTGGAACTGGGACTGGGCCTGGGACTGGCCAGGACCAAGACTACCTTTTGGTTCATTGACTCATATGTTAAGCCCCCACTGAAAGCTCCTGTGGACTCACCACCTGCAGGAGGATCAGTGAGGGGCTGGTGCTTTGTGACTGGGTGCAGCTCTGACTGCCACCCCCCCGACCCAGAAATGGATTAAGGGGAAGAAAAAGGATGGATGGATGGATGGACTCATATGTTACGTTAGGTTAGATATAGCTCTATTTCTCTTCCTGATCCTCCTCTTCCTGATCCTACTCTTCCTGATCCTACACTCCCTGATCACACAAGAGGAGCTCGGAGTAGAGCTGCTGCTCCTCCACGTAGCGAGGAGCCATTTGAGGTGGCTCATCTGTTCCGGATGCCTCCTGGACGGCCCCCTGGGGAGGTCCCACGAGGAGGAGGCCCCGGGGAAGAGACAGGACACAGAGGGAGGAGGCCCCCGGGGAAGAGCCAGAACACAGAGGGAGGAAGCCCCGGGGAAGAGCCAGGACACAGAGGGAGGAAGCCCCGGGGAAGACCCAGGACACGCTGGAGGGACTATGTCTCTCAGCTGGCCTGGGAACGCCTTGGGTCCCCTCGGATGAGCTGGAGGAAGTCTCTGCTTAGACTGCTGCCCACGCGACCCGGCAACGGATGAAGCACAAGGAATGGATGAGGTTCAGAAAGAGACCTGTGTGAGCTGCTCTCTGTGGAGACCCAGACCCAGACTCAGACCCAGAGTCAGGTTCAGACCCAGTTCCAGACTCAGACCAAGGCCCAGACCCAGACCCAGAGCCAGGTTCAGACCCAGGCCCAGACTCAGACTCAGACCAAGGCCCAGACCCAGACCCAGACCCAGAGTCATGTTCAGACCCAGGCCCAGACAGACTCAGACTCAGACCAAGGCCCAGACCCAGACCCAGAGTCAGGTTCAGACCCAGACCCAGACTCAGACCAGGACTTTAACATCTGACTGCAGCTGCTTTAGAGAAAGGTTTGGGGCCTTCTGGGACACCATCAAAAACTAAGTAAGGAATAAGATGTATCCTTTATAATGATGTATGATGGAAATGTCAGTGTTGCACCAGCAGGGGCAGGAGCATGAGGAGCTCACAGCAGATCAATGAACAATAACTCTGTACAGATAAAACACAACATCTGACTTTAGCAGAATAAACAAGTAAGAATAACAATAAAGTCTGAGGACTGTTTAATAGGCCGCAGTGTCCGTCTCCACCAGCAGAGGGCGGCAGAGTCACAGAAACTATCAACATCATACCTCATGGCTGTCATATATAACCTTCTATACATTAACTTATATATATGACCTTCTATAGAGCAGAGAGCCGCCTGTAGCCACAGGGGACGACACAGGATCTAGAGGAGACCCAGACCCCCACCAGGTCCAAGAGTCCGACCCCCGCAGCCACACCGACCACTGCTCCCAGTGCAGAGGGCTCCTCCAGAGGAAACACTGGGTACACTAAAAACAATACAATAAGTAAAACACTAAAATGTGAGACTAAAAGAAACTTTCACACAATACATGAATAAAAGCAATAGCAATATAATAAATAATAAAAGATAAATAGAATATATAAAATCAAATAGTAAAAAGTAATCAAAAGCTAATCTAAAAAGGTGCGTCTTGAGCCTACTCTTAAAAATATGAACGTTCTCTGCGGCCCTGAGCTCCTCCTCAGACTGTTCCAGAGACGGGGGCCGTAGTGCGGGAAAGATGCCTCGCCGTGAGTGTGTGTCCTGAGTTTGGGGATGGTTAGGAGTCTGCTGCCGAAGGAGCGCAGGGGCCGGGAAGGTTCATAGGATAAAAGCAAATCTGAAAGATAAGAAGGCCCAAGACCATTAAGACATTTAAAAACCATTAAAAGAACCTTAAAATCGATCCTGAAACACACAGGGAGCCAATGCAGCAATTTTAAAACCGGTGTAATGTGACAGTCTCTATCATGTTAGAAAGTTATTGGCTGATTGGTGATTGGTTATTGGCTGATTGGTGATTGGTTATTGGCTGATTGATGATTGGCTGATTGGTGATTGGCTGATTGGTGATTGGTTATTGGCTGATTGATGATTGGCTGATTGGTGATTGGCTGATTGGTGATTGGTTATTGGCTGATTGATGATTGGCTGATTGGTGATTGGCTGATTGGTGATTGGTTATTGGCTGATTGATGATTAGCTGATTGGTTATTGGCTGATTGGTGATTGGCTGAGTGGTTATTGGCTGATTGGTTATTGGCTGATTGGTGATTGGCTGAGTGGTTATTGGCTGATTGATGATTGGCTGATTGGTTATTGGCTGATTGGTGATTGGCTGATTGGTGATTGGCTGAGTGGTTATTGGCTGATTGGTGATTGGCTGAGTGGTTATTGGCTGATTGGTGATTGGCTGAGTGAGTGGTGGCTGGTACCATTTACATGTAACTTGTTGCAGCTTCAAAGTCAGGTCCCTGAGCTTTAAGGGAACCTTTGTGTTTGTGTAGAGCAGAAGAAACACACTCAGACTCAGGAAACAACAAATACTTTTATTAAAAGTGTTATAGACACAACTTTGTGATACACAAGTGTTGACGATCGTGCTCAGGCTTGTCATGTGGGAGGCTCGGAGTAGAGCCCCTGCTCCTCCTGCCAGCTGCGGTGGTGAGCGGAGGAGGCCTCAGGAGACCAGCCAGAGTCACATGACTTTAAAATATTGATTTTCTAACACATGAGGGTCAGAGTCGTTAACGAACCAATCAGAGAAAACAGGAAGTAGCTCCAGAAAATACTTTTTATATTGACCTTTAACTGGTAAAGTCCCACTAAGATCTCAGAGCCGGAGGACCCGGAGGAAACCTACACAGACACAGAGAGAACATGCAAACTCCACACAGAAAAGTCTGGAGGTGGAATGGATCCTAGGACCTTCTTGCTGTGAGGCACTAAGCACAGCCTCTTTTCTCATGTATCCTTTTTCTTTAACCTTGTATTGCAACTCCGCACATTCCCTTCTCTTCACTCCTTTAACCTGAATCTAAAACACGGAGACATGCGGCGGCCATCTTGGATTTGGCTGCATCTGAATTGAGCAGAAACACCTCCCTGTCCTTCAAAATGGACGTTTATTGAGACCAAGTCTGATTTGCCATTTAACACATTAAAATACGTCTTTACTGTCGCTTTGGTCAATTTTAATCCTCAGAAGGAAAAAGAATGAAGAAGAAAGGACAAGGAAGCATCGCTGTGATTCATTGGATACAGTTTAGTGCTCTGTGATTGGTCAAAACATTCTCTGCTGATGTGGTTTACAGACAAAGGCTGCAGGGACAGCCTCATCAGGAGGCTC
The DNA here is from genome assembly GCA_964034765.1 of Knipowitschia caucasica. NCBI lineage: Eukaryota > Metazoa > Chordata > Actinopteri > Gobiiformes > Gobiidae > Knipowitschia > Knipowitschia caucasica. The sequence continues at coordinate 40,743,679 of OZ035830.1, read as the reverse complement.
TAGTGTTTTACAGAGTCTGAACTGAGCTGATTCAAACCCTCAGAGTCTAGCTCAGCTCCAGAAACTCGCTCTGCAGACTGACCTCGCTGTGGGAGAAGTTCACCATCTCCTCCACAGCGTCCTGCTCCTCCTCCTCCTCCTCCTCCTCCCCCCCCTCCCTGGACATCTGCGCCTCCCCCTCCTTCCCCCCCAGCTCCATGTAGCCTTTAGCTGGCTGAGTTCCTCCTCCTCTGCCTCCCTTGGTCCCGCCCTCCGTCTTGTTCTTGGCGGGCTGGACCAGCAGGACCCCCTCCTCCAGGATGGGGGTCCCCTCAGGGCTGTCGTGGTCCTCCCTCTCGGCGTGCAGTATGTGAGCCGCGGGGTTCAGGCTCACGCTGGTCTTACTGGTGCACAGACCCATGACTGCAAGAGGAGAGAGCGGTCAATACTGTTCATCAATATAAACATCAGGTCTATGTCAGCCATGGTTATTTATGTAGCACCTTTTACAGACTGAGGTCCACCCAAAGCACTTTACAAAGTTATTTATGTAGTACCTTTTACAGACTGAGGTCCACCCAAAGCACTTTACAAAGTTATTTATGTAGCACCTTTTACAGACTGAGGTCCACCCAAAGCACTGACAGAAGCGAGACCAGAACACGCTGGATCAAAGCCTCAACACCACTCTCTCTTTACATTCAGACTAATGCACATGTTAGGCTTAGGGGTCTTTAGGGTCATTAGGGGTCTTTAGGGTCATTAGGGTCTTTCAGTGTTGCATCATCAGGTACAGAGCAGTATGAGCAGCAGCACAAGAAAAAGGAACAATAACTCTGAACTGAAATAACATCTCTGAAGACCAAGAATTAGGGATAATATCTGTGAGGTCTGTGAGGTCTGTGAGGTCTGTGAGGTCTGCAGATCAGTTGAAAAGGCTCAGTGCCTGCATAAAGGACCTTAAAACATGGATGACTCTTAACTTCCTACTTCTCAACCCGGAGAAGACAGAAGTGATCCTACTCGGTCCGAAGCGCCTGCGTGACTCCCTCACTAACCAGATAATCACTCTGATAATGTCAGTATAATACCCAGTAACACTGTGAGGAATCTTGGAGTCATTTTTGACCAAGAACTCTCCTTTAAGGCTTATATAAGCCAAGCAACTAAAACGGCGTACTTCCACTTACGGAACATCGCTAAAATCAGGAATTTCCTTCCTAAAAGTGACGCGGAAAAACGTATTCACGCGTTTGTCACCTCAAGACTTGACTACTGTAACGCTTTATTGGCAGCGTGCCCTAAAACCTCTTTGAAGAGCTTCCAGCTCGTTCAGAATACAGCAGCTAGGATCTTAACAGGTACCAAAAGGAGGGAGCACATAACTCCGGTGTTAAAATCACTCCACTGGCTTCCTGTGGAGTACAGAATAAAGTTTAGAATTCTTCTCTTGACATACAAAGCCATAAATGGCTTGGCTCCTTCCTATCTCCAAGACACGTTAGTGTCGTATCAACCAAGTCGAACACTGCGCTCACAAAACGCCAGACGTCTGGTGGTCCCTAATGTCTCCAAAATCACTGTTGGCGGCAGAGCGTTTAGCTCCAAGCTCCTTTACTGTGGAATCAGCTCCCCACGCACGTTAAAGAAGCAGACACTGTCTCTACATTCAAGGACAGGCTTAAAACACTTAATTTAGCATATGGTTAGGATTTTTGTCTGGTTTGGTTTACACACTTGGTGTGTAATCCACGAGTCTTTGGTGCTGTAGCCTGGGCTAGCCTAGCTGTGGCTGCTGCTGTTTCTAGGCTAAAACAGTCCTCTTTAGTTTAGCATATGGTCAGGAAGCTAAGACTCAGGGAAGGCTAAACTCCTCAGACTGTCAGTCAAGCTGCATATGGAGCCCCCTGCTGGAGAAGCATGGTAACAGCACTATCCTCTCCTCCTTCCTACTCTATCTATCTGCATTATTAAGATTTTGACTGTAGTGTGTTCATTGCTATTCACCCGTTGTCCCATTGTCTGTTCCATGGTATGATGACGGGATCTCTGAGCCTGGCCTCCTCCATCTACACCTGCGGACTGCCCTGCCCGACCCGCCTGGGAGCACTTCAGTCCTGTACCGGACCTGTCCACGTCCTGCGGCCGCTGCGTGGCATTGGTCCACGTTCTGTAGCTTAGGTCCTGGATCTACAGCCCGTCCGTCCGTGTAGGAGCGGATCCCTTTCTCAAATGTGGGTCTCCCCGAGGTTTCTCACTTTTTTCCCACTGGGTTTTTGTGAGTTTTTCCTCTGATGCAGGAGGGTCCGTTGGACAGTTAGTGTCCAACTAGAAGGACTGTGATGATCCAGGACACTTTAACATTTATCAACATCTATGACATTTTCTGTTGATTCTCTGATCTGTGTTGGTGATTTTAATGGCTTTGTTAAGTCTCTGAGATGATGCTGTTGTGATTTAGGGCTAAGAATAAGTTGTTGTTGTTGTTGAGGTCTGTGAGGTCTGTGAGGTCGGTGAGGTCTGTGAGGTCCGTGAGGTCCGTGAGGTCTTGGAGGTCTGTGACGTCTTTGAGGTCTGTGAGGTCTTTGAGGTCTTTGAGGTCTGTGAGGTCTTTGAGGTCTGTGAGGTCTTTGAGTTCTGTGAGGTCTTTGAGGTCTGGGAGGTCTGGGAGGTCTGGGAGGTCCCTCTGATCCAGCACTCTCCATCGTTGGACTTCAGCCTCTCCTTTGAACCAAAGGGTCTGTGTTTTCTATCAGAGGAACTTGGTCGGAGCAGCCCAGATGATGATGGATCGACATCTATGGAAACTTCTACATCATAAATAAATAACTTACTGCAGACGTGAGCAGAGTCTTCCAGTTGAGGTCGATCGCCTGAAACGGCTCCAAGTCCAAAGTATTTTAGATGAAAAACAAAAACAAAATCCAAATGAGTTTCCAGTTTCATACAGGGTTCAGCCGCAGAGTCCAGACGGAGTCCGAGTGTCGGGGTCCGAGGGTCTGGGGTCTGAGGGTCTGGGGTCCGAGGGTCTGGGGTCCGAGGGTCTGGGGTCCGAGGGTCTGGGGTCCGAGGGTCTGGGGTCCGAGGGTCTGGGGTTGGTGTGTTCAGTGAAAGGACCTGTCGACTGCAGACCTCCCTCGTGTCAAAGTAAAGGACTCTTCAGATCCACAGACAGATCAAAAATAAATTCAGCTGATTCCACACCAAGGACTGGTCTCTCTCTGGTCTCTCTCTGGTCTCTCTCTCTCTAGTCTCTCTCTGGTCTCTCTCTGGTCTCTTTGGTCTCTCTCTTGTCTCTCTCTGGTTTCTCTCTGGTCTCTCTTACAGGCCTCTCTCCGGTCTCTCTCTGGTCTCTCTCTCTCTCTAGTCTCTCTCTGGTCTCTCTCTCTCTGGCCTCTCTCTCTCTGGCCTCTCTCTGGTCTCTCTCTGGTATCACATATACTATAGACCTGTACATCTATAGATAGTATAGATGTACAGGTCTATAGTATAGTACAGATCTATAGTATACTGTAGTACAGGTCTATAGTATAGTACAGGTCTATAGTATAGTACAGGTCTATAGTATAGTATAGATCTATAGTATAGTACAGGTCTATAGTATGGTATAGATCTATAGTATAGATGTATAGATATAAAGCTCAGGAGGAGCTCAGAGTCATGTGGTCAGAGCAGGCCTGATGTCGAGGGCTCTTCTCTCACTGCAGCTGCTTCTGACGTTTACGTGTTCTAGACAATACATACCAGGAGTACACACCAGAATCCACCTGGTCCACGTCACTGGACATTATTAGTGCTTTTTTATTTACTGCATTATCATCGTCAACATTGTCAGAGTGAATGAGTATAACGTCCACCTGAGACAACAGTGGGAAACGATGCTGTGTTGTTCTGGAGAGACCAGAGAGAGACCAGAGAGAGACCAGAGAGAGACCAGAGAGAGGGACCAGAGAGAGATCAGAGAGAGACCAGAGAGAGACCAGAGAGAAACCAGAGAGAAACCAGAGAGAGACCAGAGAGAGACCAGAGAGAGACAAAACTTTCTCTTATCTGAATTGAATCATAATTCTTAAAAGTGCCAGTTTTAGCATTTCTTCCTCTTCCTTCTCCAGTTTTGGTTCATTGTGTCCAAAATTCCCAGGTTTTTGCTCAGTGGGAATGAGCCTAACTTTATATGACTTTAGTTCATGGTTTCTTCAATGACGATAAACGACATCACAAAAGTCCAAACCAGGATCAAGGTCTCTCCAGTCCAGTCTGTCGCTCGGCTCTGACACCAGCAGTGAGTCCAGTCTTTGTCATCTCTGCCCCATGGTCCTCCTCGCTCCCTGCCCTGGCCCCCGCCCTGGCCCCTGCCCTCCCTCAGCTCGTGTCTGCCCCCTGCTGGAGGCGTGGGCAGAGGCAGGGCTGCAGAGGGAGTCCCAGGGTCAGGACAGTCCAGCCAGTCTGCGCCGATGGAGCGAGGGAATCCCACCTCCGGAGAAGAACCAGGCGACGGGAACTTCCAGTAGGAGGCGCCGTGGAACAGATAGACAGCTCCTGTAGAGAGGAGGAAGCACATGATACAGAGGAAACTATACATGTATGTCGCCCCCTGCTGGTGGAGGCAGGGATAAACATGAGGAGGTGGCATTGGTTTAGGCAGCAACAGGACAGGGGGAGATACCAGAGGGAGACCAGAGAGAGACCAGAGAGAGACCAGAGAGAGAGAAGAGGGAGAGAAGAGGGAGACCAAAGGGAGACCAGAGAGAGAGAAGAGGGAGACCAGAGAGAGACCAGAGAGAGACCAGAGAAAGACCAGAGGGAGACCAGAGGGAGACCAGAGAGAGACCAGAGAGAGACCAGAGGGAGACCAGAGAGAGACCAGAGGGAGACCAGAGGGAGAGACCAGAGAGAGACCAGAGAGAGACCAGAGAGAGACCAGAGAGAGACCAGAGAGAGGCCAGAGAGAGACCAGAGAGAGACCAGAGAGAGACAGCACTATGAACCCATTATTATTCCTGCTTCTAACCCTAACAATGTCTAAAACAAACAAACTTTACGGTGGAAAAGTCTTCCTGAAAATGTCATAGAACAAACTGCTTTAGAGCACTTTCTATAAATCTAATGTTGTGAAGCCCTCTGCTGCCACTAGATGGGGTAGTTCTCTCTCTGATGCTGTTTTCTGAAATGTCAATGTATTATTTACTATTTCAAATATTACCAAGATGGAACGACAACCTTTACTTCTGCACCAGGCCTGACTTCCCCTGAGGACAAACTCCTCAGTCTAATTGAAAGACTGATTATTATACTATTTATTTATATTTTTATATAAACTTATCCTCAGAGACCGCACTGACCCTGAGAGTCTGTGGTGATGCCGCTGACCCCGCACTCCAACAGACGGGTCCACTCTCCGTCAGCTGCCGGGGTCTCTGCTCCTGTGTTCCCCCAGCTGAGGCCCTGATGGGGGTCCCACCTCAGCCCTGGCCTCTCCCCCTGCTCCCCCTGCTCCTCCCCCTGCTCCTCCCTGAGCTCTGAGTGGAGGGAGGAGAGAGGAGCGGGGAATCCGTCCTGCAGCGACAGGTCCCGGAAGAGCCACACCTGTGAACCTGACAGACACAGAGTCTTATTTGGCAAGTTTATTTGTGTAGCACAGTTCATACACAAGGCCACTCAAAGTACTTCTCCAGTCCCTGTGCTCCTCAGAGTCCCAGCAGGAGCCCAGTCCCTGTGCTCCTCAGAGTCCCAGCAGGAGGCCAGTCCCTGTGCTCCTCAGAGTCCCAGCAGGAGGCCAGTCCCTGTGCTCCTCAGAGTCCCAGCAGGAGTCCAGTCCCTGTGCTCCTCAGAGTCCCAGCAGGAGCCCAGTCCCTGTGCTCCTCAGAGTCCCAGCAGGAGCCCAGTCCCTGTGCTCCTCAGAGTCCCAGCAGGAGGCCAGTCCCTGTGCTCCTCAGAGTCCCAGCAGGAGGCCAGTCCCTGTGCTCCTCAGAGTCCCAGCAGGAGGCCAGTCCCTGTGCTCTTCAGAGTCCCAGCTGGAGGCCAGTCCCTGTGCTCCTCAGAGTCCCAGCAGGAGGCCGGTCCCTGTGCTCCTCAGAGTCTAAGGAGGTTCTTTGTTCCAAAACCCGACCTGAGCGAAACATGGGACTCACTAAAATCTATTGTTTTTTTGTCATGAGCAAAGGGCCTTATTCATCATTTATTGTCTATAATGTGTTGTTTGTTTCATGACACTTTGAAGCAGCTGTGGTTGAAGCTGAAGTCTTCATTAAGACACCTGCTCTGGTACTCTCCACTTGTTTTGGTTTCTCTGAAGCCGAAGCCCCTGGGCTCGTGGCAGCTGCTGATTGGTCGGTCTATGGTGGGCTCGTGGCAGCTGCTGATTGGTCGGTCTATGCTGGGCTCGTGGCAGCTGCTGATTGGTCGGTCTATGGTGGGCTCGTGGCAGCTGCTGATTGGTCGGTCTACGCTGTGACATCACTTGGATTCTGTGATTCTGTTCGTGTCTCGTCTCGACCATCGACAAGAAAACTTCTGTCTGTGTCACGATCCCAGACTTTGTCATTTTTGTCAAAATAATGACCAAACAAGAGAAAAGCAGTTCTATTCCCATTGTTTTTGTTTCTCCTGAGCGGTTCTGAGGACTTATTGACAAAATGATCTCTTCTTTCATGCACAGAAACACACACAGACAGAGGACTGCTCAGAGTGTGAGGTAAGATAGCTTGATCCAGGACCAGGTGAATCAGTGTGAGGTGTGTTACCGCTGATGAAGAGGATGGCGTGGTCCGAAGGCCTCTCCAGGACCGCACTCAGCCTCAGGTCCAGAGGCAGAGACCTCCACATCCTCCGGACCGCGGCCGCCCGGGACGAGACCAGACCAGAGCTGCTCACACGCCACATGCTCAGCCCTGAACATCACAAACACAGTGGTCTGAGGGTCTTAAGTCTGAGGTCTGTGGGTCTGGGGTCTGAGGGTCTTAGGGTCTGAGAGTCTGACGGTCTGAGGGTCTGAGGGTCTGAGGTCTGAGAGTCTGAGGGTCTGAGGGTCTGAGGTCTGAGGTCTGAGAGTCTGAGGGTCTGAGGGTCTGAGGGTCTGAGGTCTGAGAGTCTGAGGGTCTGAGGGTCTGAGGGTCTGAGGGTCTGAGGGTCTGAGGTCTGAGAGTCTGAGGGTCTGAGGGTCTGAGGTCTGAGAGTCTGAGGGTCTGAGGGTCTGAGGGTCTGAGGTCAAAGGGTCTGAGGTCTGAGGGTCTGAGATCTGAGGGTCTGAGGGTCTCAGGTCTGAGGGTCTCAGGTCTGAGGTTCTCAGGTCTGAGGTCTGAGGGTCTGGGGTCTGAGGTCCACAGTGAGAACCATTTAGAGAAGTTCAGTTTGTGGTTTTCAGGAGAAGGTCTGTGTCTTTAGTTTAGTGGATCAGGCTGTTGATTTGGTCAGTGGAATTATGGCCCACTCCTCTCCTCTCTGTAGTCTCTGTATAAGGTCCAGTTACTGCCAATACCAGAAACTTCACAGTCTTTGAAAAGGAGTAAACATTCTACAACAAAACTCTGCACGAAGACCGGTCAGACCAGACTCTACCTGAAGACCTGAAGACCTGAAGACCGGTCAGACCAGACTCTACCTGAAGACCTGAAGACCGGTCAGACCAGGCTCTACCTGAAAATCTGAAAATCTGAAGACCCGAAGACCCAAAGACCTGAAGAGGGGTGGGGTGTGGTGTGCTCCTGCTTGGTTGGAAGCCGGCTGCAGGTGTGGCTGCAGGTGTGGCTGCAGGTGTGGCTGCAGCCGCACCTGCAGCCACACCTGCCCTGTCGGATGTAGACGATCACAGCTGTTTATCACAGGAACAAACCTTTGAAGAAGAATGTCTCGCCCCTGATCTTGGCCACGGCGTCAAAGGAGGTGTTGCAGCGATCATTGTGCTCCCTGTGGTGGGGGTGAGGGTGAGGGTGGGGGGGGTGAGGGTGAGGCTTGTGTCGGAGCTGATGGGAGGAGTCCAGGTCAGAGTCAGTGCTCTGCTGATGCCGTCTCTTCCCTGTAACAACATAGAAAATGTGACCTGTTTATTTGTTTATGTTGTGCCCTCTAAATGTGCAATTATTTCGTTTTACATTAGGTTTAGCTTTCCAAACTAAAAACTTATCAAAGGCACTGGGTTGTTGTGAAAGTAGAAGAAGGGGAATGATTGGAGCACACATCATTGGACTCTGAGGACTCTCGATTGGACTTTTCTGGTTAAATAAAGTTAAATAAAACATGTGACCAGTGAAAACAGATTTATTAAACATGAAAATCTGCAGCTTATATCAGGGCGTCCATAAGGGTCCATAAAGTACAGGAACTGTCCTTACCATAGAGCTGTGTGATGCTCTCCAGGTCTGAGGGCCCCAGGCGGTAGTGCAGGGGGTCCCCGGCCGGCCCCTGGTAGTAGGGCCTCATCACAGAGTGTCGGGACGAGGAGTGGGAGAGGCCCAGGGCGTGTCCCAACTCATGCAGCAGGACCGTGAACAGGTCTGTGCCCTCTGCAGCTGCAGGGACCAGAGAGGACAGTTTGTATGGGTCAGGGTCTGGGTCTGGGTCTGGGTCAGGGTCTGGGTCGGGGTCAGGGTCTGGGTCTAAGTCTGAGTCTGAGTCTGAGTCTGGGACTGGGTCTCGGGGGGTCACCTGTCTGCCTGAAGGCCCACTCCTCCTCTGAGTCCAGGTGCACCCCCCCAGCCCTCAGTGGGTCCGAGGGGAAGAAGGCGTGGCCTACGGCGCCGCCCACGCCATCAAAGGGGTAGTCGTCTCCGTGGTAACCGTGGTGGAAGTCGACCTGGAGGTCTGTGGCCCCAAGACCAACCTGAGGGACCAGAGGAGTTTTGTATTTTCATCTGTAGCACTTTGAGGTTTCCTGGAACTGTAAGGTGCACTATAAAAAAAAGGTATTATTATTATTATTATTATTATTATTATTATTATTATTAGGCCCGAGCCTAGTACTAACTTCTGTTTTTCTTCCTGTTTACATTCTGCTACTGTAGCTAACAACTACTGTAGCTAACAACTACTGTAGCTAACAACTACTGTAGCTAACAACTACTGTAGCTAACAACTACTGTAGCTAACAACTACTGTAGCTAACAACTACTGTAGCTAACAACTACTGTAGCTAACAACTACTGTAGCTAACAACTACTGTAGCTAACAACTACTGTAGCTAACAACTACTGTAGCTAACAACTACTGTAGCTAACAACTACTGTAGCTAACAACTACTGTAGCTAACAACTACTGTAGCTAACAGCTACTGTAGCTAACAACTACTGTACTGTAGCTAACAGCTACTGTAGCTAACAACTACTGTAGCTAACAACTACTGTAGCTAACAACTACTGTAGCTAACAACTACTGTAGCTAACAACTACTGTAGCTAACAACTACTGTAGCTAACAACTACTGTAGCTAACAACTACTGTAGCTAACAACTACTGTTGCTAACAACTACTGTAGCTAACAACTACTGTAGCTAACAACTACTGTAGCTAACAGCTACTGTAGCTAACAACTACTGTAGCTAACAACTACTGTAGCTAACAACTACTCTACTGTAGCTAACAACTACTGTAGCTAACAGCTCAGCACAGATGTTTAGGGAAAGACACATCTCACACTTGTCCATATTGCTCTTTTGCTCATATTGCATTTGACACAAACGGAGAATACAAAAGTTCAGAGACGTGTGTGAAAATGTGCGTCACAGGAAGACGTAATGTGACGCACAAAATCAAGTCCCCACCACACCTCACCCCCACTCCCCACCACCCGCCACACTGACCCCCCTCATCTGGGCCTTACAACCGTGCCCTGGCTCACTTGCCGCGGTCCCATGGGACCTAAAGCCCGGATCTAATGGCGAAGTGGGCCCTGGCCACTGTAACCGGGCTTTAGGTTGTGCATGTGACCGCAGCCTAAAGCTAACTCTGTGGTGATGTCACACTCAATCACCCCCTCATTTTTTTATGTTTTTTTTATTTTTTTATTTGTTTATTTGACAGGGACAGTACAAGAAAACATTGCCAGCTCAGTGGCCGATGTTATGTACATAAGGCGTCTAGCCATAGGCTAATTTGCAGCCCCCGTCCCTGGTTAGGCTTTTCAAAGGGGTTTAAAACAGAACAGAAAGATGAAAAATCAGTAGAAGGCATCAAACAATACAACAATAAAAAGAAAGAAGATTGGGTCTGGACTGGGTCAGTCCAGTCCACCCTCGGGGGTCTTTGGTCTCACTCGGGGGTCTTTGGTCTCACCTCATGGAAGTCCAGGGGGGTGGGCTGGGCCCAGACCCTCAGGGCATAGTAGACCAGAGAGCGCACAGTGTCCCGGGGCAGAGAGGGCGGGTACGACTGCAGCCTGAGAAAACACAATAAACTGTTTCTTCTTCACCTCCCGCACTGGGTTCAATGCCCTCACTGCTGCTCAGCCAGAAGGTTCTGGGCTCCATTAGCTTTAGTATTATATAATATTTTCCCATGTGCGGTGACGACAGAAGATGCTGCGGTCACTTTGACACAAAAAGAAGAATCTGAAACTTTTTATTCTCTGTAAAACTGGTTTTGTTTTGCAAACCTCCAGTTGATGTTGGACCCTCTCCACGTGGCCCCCGCCTCGCTTCTCCTGCTCCTGCTCCTCCTGCTCCTCAGTCTGAGGAGTGTGGCACCCCCTGGAGGCTCCTCCTGGTCCGGCAGAGAGCAGCGACGAGTCTCCATCAGAGCCAGAGTCTCCTCGTCTGAACAAACAACACTTTATCCACACTGTCCTCCAGGGGGCGCTGTCCTCACCCAGACCCACCCAGGACTTACCCAGACCCACCCAAACCCACCCAGACCCACCCAGGACTTACCCAGACCCACCCAGACCGACCCAGACCCACCCAGACTCACCCAGACCCACCCAGACTCACCCAGGACTCACCCAGACCCACCCAGGACTTACCCAGACCCACCCAAACCCACCCAGACCCACCCAGGACTTACCCAGACCCACCCAGACCGACCCAGACCCACCCAGACTCACCCAGACCCACCCAGACTCACCCAGGACTTACCCAGACCCACCCAGACCGACCCAGACCCACCCAGACTCACCCAGACCCACCCAGACTCACCCTGGACTCACCCAGACCCACCCAGACTCACCCAGGACTCACCCAGGACTCACCCAGGACTCACCCAGGACCCACCCAGACTCACCCAGGACTCACCCAGACTCACCCAGGACTCCGGTCTCGTTGATCCCAGCGAACCTCTGCATGGAGCGGACAGCACTGGTGACTGTGGTCCAGGCCTGGAGCTGCCCCGTGGAGGAGTCCGGGGCCGGCAGGTACCCATACTTCAGCAGCCAGTCCTGGGACCAGAGAGAGACCAGAGACAGACCAGAGAGGGCAAAAAGAGACCAGAGAGAGACCAGAGAGAGACCAGGGAGAGACCAGAGAGAGACCAGAGAGAGACCAGAGAGAGACCAGAGAGAGACCAGGGAGAGACCAGAGAGAGACCAGGGAGAGACCAGAGAGAGACCAGAGAGAGACCAGAGAGAGACCAGAGAGAGACCAGAGAGAGACCAGGGAGAGTATAATAATAAAGTAAAAGTACAGAAACAAAACAAAAGCATATATTACTGAAAAGTTAAAGTTAGGTAACGCAGCTTAAACATTGTCCAATACGAACCACGAGCTGTGTGCTGTGGTCCTGAGTGGGCGGGGCTTGTGTCGTTGTTGCCGTGGTGACGGGGGCGGCGGCGGCGGCCCACGCTCCCCCCAGACACAGGAGTAGAACCCACATCCTCAGACAGACGCAGGAAACACACCACTGTCACAGGAAGTCCACACCAGAGTGAACTACAGGAATCAGTTATTATTATTATTATTATTATTATTATTATATTTAGAAATATTACACACCAACCCTTTAATGGTTTCTGCAGACATTTGGTGGATCATGTTTTTAGTCTTTCAATCTAGTCTGAAATCCTCTTTAACATTAAACTGAACCATTCTGTAAAGGACTCAGGGTTAAAACAAAAACAGCTATCCTGTGGTTGTTTCTGCAAGAGGACCAAGACCAAGACCAGAACAAGACCGAGACCAGGACCAAGACCGAGACCAAGACCAAGAGTAGTTAAAACATGCGATAGATGCAATCTGTTTGAAATGGCTTCTTTATCAGTATTAAACGCATTACAGAAGAATTATATCCTGCTAAACTATTTTGGACACTCAGACGCTTGGACCAAGAACAAGGCCAAGACCAGAACCTGGAGGTCTCTGCCTCGTCCCCTCCGTCGCCTTGGTCCCTTCAGTCTCCTTTGCCCATTCGTCCTCTCCGTCCCCCTCGTCCCCTCCGTCCCCTTCACTGTCGGGAAGAGTAGTTGTGAGATTGTCAGAGGATCCTTTGGGACCTGTCTCCTGTAATCTGCAGATGGACCACATTAGCATAACGGCGAGAGTGTGTCACCAAGAGTCCATTTCATTAGCAGAGAGTAGGCGGGGGCCGGGGCAGGGGTGGGGGCAGGGGTGGGGGCAGGGGTGGGGGCAGGGGTGGGGGCCGGGGCGGGGACGGGGCGGGGACGGGGCGGGGACGGGAGGGGGTGGGAGATGGGACAATATGTGAGGAATAGGACTCAAGAAATTGTCAAAAATGTGTGTGTCTGTCTGTGTGTGTGTCTGTCTGTCTCTGTCTGTGTGTGTGTCCGTGTGTCTGTCTGTGTGTGTGTCTGTCTGCCTGTCTGTGTGTGTGTGTGTGTCTGTGTGTGTGTGTGTGTGTCTGTGTGTGTGTCTGTCTGTGTGTGTGTCTGTGTGTGTGTCTGTCTGTGTGTGTGTGTGTGTCTGTGTCTGTCTGTGTGTCTGTCTGTGTGTGTGTGTGTGTGTGTGTGTGTGTCTGTCTGTGTGTGTGTCTGTGTGTCTGTCTGTGTGTGTGTCTGTGTGTCTGTGTGTGTGTCTGTGTGCGTGTGTGTGTGTGTCTGTGTGTCTTTCTACGCCTCAGTCTCATGTTATTTTTTATTGAACTATTTATTTAAAAACCTGCACAGGAAACACATTTTACAAATGTTCAATGTTTGTATCGAGACACAGACAAAGCTCGCAGGAGTTTTCACACTTTAGTTTACGCTCTAATTATTGGTGTTTTCAGTTTTTCTCACTCTTCACATTTGTTTGTGCATTTCTCAGAACAATTAGTGCAAACTGCAAAACCTCGTGGGTAACCTGCAAACGTCACTTTCTCAAAATGAAAAGTGAATTCCTCAAAAGCAAGTCTTCGTGTCGATGAAACTGTCTCAGAATAATAAGTCCTGACAACAGTGTTTATGAACAACAGTCACATGACTTAGTCATGTGTTCATTGGGACACTTTACTCTGAAGAAACTGACACAGTCCCATGTGGGTGAGAGTGGGTTAGGGGTGAATGAGGGATAATCTAAAGTCTGCAGCTCTTGGTGGAGGTCTGCGCTCTACGGGGCTTTACTGTAACATCACAGCTCATTGAGGATGTGGATCTCCTCTGAGGGTTAGTGTTAGTGGAGGATCTTCTCTCAGACTCAGACTGAAGTGAATTATTAACTTTACTGCTCCTGAAGATGGAGAGACATTTCTCAAAAGTGAAAGTCAGACCCGCCCCCTCAGCTTCCTGATTGGACGCAATGAATTCTCAGCCTTGATAGACAGCTGAGGCCCCTCCCACCTGTAAATCTTATGGCACTGATTCCAAGGTCAGGGGCTGTTCTACACATGTCTCCACGATAACAAAGGATTTCATAGTTTAATAAATATATATAAATACTAGAAGGTCATGTGGTCAGAAATATACAAACATCGCCTTTAAAAAGTTTAAATACAGTACTTTAAATACATGTGTCTCTGTGGGTGCGGCCTCCTGCCACTGTGTGGCGCCACCTCTCAAAGGTTTGCCCTGTATAAGTGTGGCACTCATGTTGTGCGGCGGTAAACATCTTTAATCTGTTGTTGTTCCTCAGTTTATGGAAAGTTTGTGTTTTTGGATTCAATGAATGTGGAACATGGTGTTTGGTGTTTATGGTGAGACACACACTACATCCAGCTGTGTGTGTGTCTGTGTGTGTGTGTCTGTGTCTGTGTGTGTGTCTCTGTGTGTGTGTCTGTGTGTGAGTTTGTGTGCATGTGTGTGTGTCTGTGTCTCTGTGTGTGTGTCTGTGTGTGTGTTTGTGTGTATGTGTCTGTCTATGTCTTTCTATGTGTGTGCATCTGTGTGAATGTGCAAGTGTGTTTGTGTGCATTTGTGTGTGTTTGTCTCTTCTCTTCTCTCTCTCTCTTCTCTCCTCTCTCCTCTTGCTCCTGTCTCTCTCTCCTCTCTCTCTCCTCTCGCTCCTCTCTCTCTCCTATCTCTCTCTTCTCTCCTCTCACTCCTCTTCCCCTCTCTCTCCTCCTCTCCTCTCTCTCTCCTCTCCCTCCTCTCTCTCTCCCCTCTCCCCTCTCTTCTCTCCTCTCTCTCCTCTCGCTCCTCTCCCCTCTCTCTCCTCCTCTCCTCCTCTCTCCCCCTTCTGCCCCTCTCTCTCCTCCTCTCCCCTCTCTCTCTCCTCCTCCTCTCTCCCCCCTCTGCCCCCCTCTCTCCTCTCCCCTCTTCCCCTCTCTCTCCTCCTCTCCTCTCTCTCCTCCTCTCTCCCCCCTCTGCCCCCCTCTCTCCTCTCTCTCTCCTCTCGCTCCTCTCTCTCTCTCCTCTCTCCTCTCGCTCATCTCCCCTCTTCCCCTCTCTCTCCTCTCGCTCCTCTCCCCTCTCTCTCCTCCTCTCTCCCCCCTCTGCCCCCCTCTCTCCTCTCTCTCTCCTCTCGCTCCTCTCTCTCTCTCCTCTCTCCTCTCGCTCATCTCCCCTCTGCCCCCCTCTCTCCTCTCGCTCCTCTCCCCTCTCTCTCCTCCTCTCCTCCTCTCTCCCCCCTCTGCCCCTCTCTCTCCTCCTCTCTCCTCTCGCTCATCTCCCCTCTTCCCCTCTCTCTCCTCCTCTCCTCTCTCCCCCCTCTGCCCCTCTCTCTCCTCCTCTCTCCTCTCGCTCCTCTCCCATCTCTCTCCTCCTCTCCTCTCTCCCCCCTCTGCCCCTCTCTCTCCTCCTCTCTCCTCTCGCTCCTCTCCCATCTCTCTCCTCCTCTCCTCTCTCTCCTCCTCTCTCCCCCCTCTGCCCCTCTCTCTCCTCCTCTCTCCCCCCTCCCGTCAGGTTTGCATTAAGGATATTAAATATTAAAGGTCCCCTCTTCCAGCCCAGTGACCGTGACGACGGCTCAAACACTAAAACTGTGTTTTTAAAAAATCTGTAAAACACGGTTTTTGCAGAAATGTGAGATTCTTAAAATAAAAGTTTATTTTAACAAGTTTAGGTCCTGGTCCATACCATACCACACCAGACCATACCACACCAGACCAGACCATACCATACCAGACCATACCATACCATACCAGACCATACCATACCATACCACGCCAGACCAGACCACACCAGACCAGACCATACCACACCAGACCAGACCATACCATACCATACCACACCAGACCAGACCATACCATACCATACCACACCATGCCACACCATACCACAGCAGACCATACGTGGCACAAACAAACGACAGAAACAACTGTTTTGAAAAGATCATCACTTTTTTGTTTGAAAAACGCATCAATTATTAAAAATCACCCACTTTTACTTTTAAAACATGATCATAATAATCATAATGATAATAATAATAATTATGATAATAATAATAATAATCATAATGATAATAATAATAATTATGATAATAATAATAATAATAATAATGATAATAATAATAATAATAATAATAATAATGATAATAATAATAATAATAATAATAATGATGATAATAATAATAATAATAATAATGATAATAATAATAATAATAATAATAATAATAATAATAATAATGATGATAATAATAATAATAATAATGATAATAATAATAATAATAATAATAATAACAGTTACAGAAACAGCTGGTCTCACCTCTGACAGAGCAGCTCCTCTGATCCCGCTCTGAGTCTAACAGATGTCTCTGTGCTTCTGCATCTCCCCTAAGCTCCTCCCCCTCAGAAAACACTCCCCTCCGAGCACATTCCGACTCCCGCAGGACGTGCATTAATCTCTTATTTTTGGGGAAAGACGAGGCTTCAGTTTCTTTTCTGTTAAAAACAGATTTGTTCAGATTTCTTTGTGTGTCGTCTCAGAAATCTTTACAGAATTGTCAATTCCGCAATAACAGATCAGAGAATCAAACTGTTCAAGCCCAGGAAAGGGTCTGTGGTCCTTAAATGTCCTCAGACTCTGCTGTAAACAACAACACCATAAATATAAACACGAAGGGACAGGGGGAGGGGGGTGTCCCATCATCAGGCCATGGAGTATGTGACAGCGGGTGAACAGCAATGAACAGACTACAGCGGAAGTCATGATGAGAGGAGAGTTCTCGTGCAGGGGGAGGGATTGTCAGACCATGTTATTTACACGCGACGTGTAACCAGTAACATTGGTGCGGTGCATGGATTTATTATAATATTGGTGATGGCTGTTATTACCTCCAGGGGCTCCTCTTACCCCCTGTAGTACTAACTATTACCTCCAGGGGGCTCCTCTTACCCCCTGTAGTACTGACTGTTACCTCCAGGGGGCTTCTCTTACCTCCTGTAGTACTGACTATTACCTCCAGGGGGCTCCTCTTACCCCCTGTAGTACTGACTATTACCTCCAGGGGGCTCCTCTTACCCCCTGTAGTACTGACTATTACCTCCAGGGGGCTCCTCTTACCCCCTGTAGTACTGACTATTACCTCCAGGGGGCTCCTCTTACCCCCTGTAGTACTGACTATTACCTCCAGGGGGCTCCTCTTACCCCCTGTAGTACTGACTATTACCTCCAGGGGGCTCCTCTTACCCCCTGTAGTACTGACTATTACCTCCAGGGGGCTTCTCTTACCTCCTGTAGTACTGACTATTACCTCCAGGGGGCTCCTCTTACCCCCTGTAGTACTGACTATTACCTCCAGGGGGCTTCTCTTACCCCCTGTAGTACTGACTATTACCTCCAGGGGGCTTCTCTTACCCCCTGTAGTACTGACTATTACCTCCAGGGGACTCCTCTTACCCCCTGTAGTACTGACTATTACCTCCAGGGGGCTCCTCTTACCCCCTGTAGTACTGACTATTACCTCCAGGGGGCTTCTCTTACCCCCTGTAGTACTGACTATTACCTCCAGGGGACTCCTCTTACCCCCTGTAGTACTGACTATTACCTCCAGGGGCTCCTCTTACCCCCTATAGTACTGACTATTACCTCCAGGGGCTCCTCTTACCCCCTGTAGTACTGACTATTACCTCCAGGGGACTCCTCTTACCCCCTGTAGTACTGACTATTACCTCCAGGGGGCTTCTCTTACCTCCTGTAGTACTGACTATTACCTCCAGGGGGCTCCTCTTACCCCCTGTAGTACTGACTATTACCTCCAGGGGGCTCCTCTTACCCCCTGTAGTACTGACTATTACCTCCAGGGGGCTCCTCTTACCCCCTGTAGTACTGACTATTACCTCCAGGGGGCTCCTCTTACCCCCTGTAGTACTGACTATTACCTCCAGGGGGCTCCTCTTACCCCCTGTAGTACTGACTATTACCTCCAGGGGGCTCCTCTTACCCCCTGTAGTACTGACTATTACCTCCAGGGGGCTCCTCTTACCCCCTGTAGTACTGACTATTACCTCCAGGGGGCTCCTCTTACCTCCTGTAGTACTGACTATTACCTCCAGGGGGCTCCTCTTACCCCCTGTAGTACTGACTATTACCTCCAGGGGGCTCCTCTTACCCCCTGTAGTACTGACTATTACCTCCAGGGGGCTCCTCTTACCCCCTGTAGTACTGACTATTACCTCCAGGGGGCTCCTCTTACCCCCTGTAGTACTGACTATTACCTCCAGGGGGCTCCTCTTACCCCCTGTAGTACTGACTATTACCTCCAGGGGGCTCCTCTTACCCCCTGTAGTACTGACTATTACCTCCAGGGGGCTTCTCTTACCTCCTGTAGTACTGACTATTACCTCCAGGGGGCTCCTCTTACCCCCTGTAGTACTGACTATTACCTCCAGGGGGCTTCTCTTACCCCCTGTAGTACTGACTATTACCTCCAGGGGGCTTCTCTTACCCCCTGTAGTACTGACTATTACCTCCAGGGGACTCCTCTTACCCCCTGTAGTACTGACTATTACCTCCAGGGGGCTCCTCTTACCCCCTGTAGTACTGACTATTACCTCCAGGGGGCTTCTCTTACCCCCTGTAGTACTGACTATTACCTCCAGGGGACTCCTCTTACCCCCTGTAGTACTGACTATTACCTCCAGGGGGCTCCTCTTACCCCCTGTAGTACTGACTATTACCTCCAGGGGGCTCCTCTTACCCCCTGTAGTACTGACTATTACCTCCAGGGGGCTCCTCTTACCCCCTGTAGTACTGACTATTACCTCCAGGGGGCTCCTCTTACCCCCTGTAGTACTGACTATTACCTCCAGGGGGCTCCTCTTACCCCCTGTAGTACTGACTATTACCTCCAGGGGGCTCCTCTTACCCCCTGTAGTACTGACTATTACCTCCAGGGGGCTCCTCTTACCCCCTGTAGTACTGACTATTACCTCCAGGGGGCTCCTCTTACCTCCTGTAGTACTGACTATTACCTCCAGGGGGCTCCTCTTACCCCCTGTAGTACTGACTATTACCTCCAGGGGGCTCCTCTTACCCCCTGTAGTACTGACTATTACCTCCAGGGGGCTTCTCTTACCCCCTGTAGTACTGACTATTACCTCCAGGGGGCTCCTCTTACCCCCTGTAGTACTGACTATTACCTCCAGGGGGCTCCTCTTAAAGGAATGACTCGGACACTGAACATGTGAAGTCACTGGTGCTGACTCTGCTCTGTACCATCTGTGAAAACCATGGAGAGACCATTTATTTTGCCCTTGTGTGTTTTGACCAATTACGTCCTCCTCACTCCAGAGAAATGGAATCGCACAGAAAGCCCCAAAAGTCCTGGTCCTGGTCGACCAATAATAAATACAGATATTTACCAAATGTCTCCATCCTTGTTCATTAAATGTACCAAGGTTATACGGATTTACTGACAAATGTAATGTATGCAGTAAAAGTACGTGTACAGACAAATGAATGAAACAAAGTCTTGATACAAAGAACAAAT
This sequence comes from Knipowitschia caucasica, assembly GCA_964034765.1. Lineage (NCBI taxonomy): Eukaryota > Metazoa > Chordata > Actinopteri > Gobiiformes > Gobiidae > Knipowitschia > Knipowitschia caucasica. The sequence continues at coordinate 40,724,481 of OZ035830.1, read as the reverse complement.
CCAACAGTTTTCAAAGTCCAAAGTACGTCTGAGACCAGGTCCAGATGAGGAGAATGTTAAGTCTCCGGTCACTCATTGCTCGTTGGTAATCTCCACACTTATGGGATGGGATTCTCAAATATACACACGACAACTTAAACACAAGCACAAAACAGAAACACGTGAAACTGCAGATAATACGAGATATAGCACACTAGCACAGGAAGGACGTTAGCTTAGCTTACTATCGAAATTTAGCTAGCTCACTGTGTACAACAGACAATCAAACATGTACACAGTAAATACATTTCAGTGAGAGCTTTAACGGGATTCGTAGCTAACCAGTTATTTCAGGATTACCACAGACTAGTCACAAATCAAGTGCGATCGCCCTGAAAACCTCTGTGTTGAGCCTCGAGCTGCCTTTGAATTCTTTCTTTGGCCTGAAGAGAGGAACGTGTGGACCTCTTCCACCGACTGACGTAATGAAGCCGAGCAGAGCAGCCGGTTTTAAAGATGGAGGTTGAGTTGTTTTTACCAAAGGGTCAGACGTCGCTTCCAGTGACGACACTCGTTGACCAATCAGTGTAAGGCAGTGGGCCGACGTCACATCATGGTATCGCTTCGGCCCGGACAGAACCACAGTCGAGGTGGTACGAAAAAACTACCCTTATCCCAAGCCCAACCCCAGTGGAAATGCAAAACAACCGTGCCGTGCCGTGCCGTACCATTACTGTGGAAAAGTGGCATTGGACTCCCGGAGCAGTCTTTTTGACGGCTCCCGTTCAAATTAATGGCAAAAAAATCCCAAGAACATTTCAAGTTTTCACCACTTTTGCTGTTAAAGTTCATAGTTTTCTCTCTTTGATAAAGAGACTGGTAAATATAAATGAAAATACAGCCAAACTAGCTTCTGCAGGTAAACAGTGTGTTGCTATGGAAACTAGCTCTGGCTCCGAACTGAGACGGCTCTGAATCGGTCCAGGACCAGTTTAGGGTCGCGACCATTTCATAAACATAATAACAGGGAAATGAACCAAATGTGGAAACAGACCAAACAATCTTGAATTGTTGTGGGCATCACTCCTGTTGGACATGTTTAGGGGACACGGGGAGAACATGCAAACTGCACAGATAAAAGGCTTGGAGGTGGAATGGGCTCTATACACGCACCACTTCTGCGTTTTAGCTACTACCCCACTTCACTTCCTGTTTGCGGGAAATGGCTTGAGTTTACTAAAGTAAACTGTAGGATACTGGGCATTTTTGGGACACAGCTGTGCTCTTTACTGTCATTGTGTTTTTATAAAGTTTATTAATCTCTCTGAGCGGCCACAGTCACAGCTCTACCTCAGAGAGAAAGCACGTCAACACTTTTGGGTCAGTCTCAGCTGAAAGTATCTAATTACTAAAAAACGTCACTAAAACTCACCTAGCATAGACAGGAAGTGAAAGGGCGGACCACTTGTGCTTTTCTGCTTTTAGCTAACCACTCAGCCGCCGTGAGGTCTAAGTATTAACCACTGAGTCTAGAGCTGAACGAAAGACGGAAATGTTGAACCACAGACTGTAAATATTAAAGTCACGTCTTTCTCCGTCATGACTTTTCACACGCGGCTAAACTAGACTGGGCCAAAAACATGTGGCAGGACCAAGAACCACTTTAGGACCAAGACCCACTTTAGGACCAAGACCCACTTTAGGACCAAGACCCACTTTAGGACCAAGAACCACTTTAGGACCAAGACCCACTTTAGGACCAAGAACCACTTTAGGACCAAGACCCACTTTAGGACCAAGAACCACTTTTGGACCAAGAACCACTTTTGGACCTTGAACCACTTTTGGACCAAGACCCACTTTTGGACCTTGAACCACTTTTGGACCAAGAACCACTTTAGGACCAAGAACCACTTTAGGACCAAGAACCACTTTTGGACCAAGAACCACTTTTGGACCTTGAACCACTTTTGGACCAAGAACCACTTTAGGACTAAGACCCACTTTTGGACCTTGAACCACTTTTGGACCAAGACCCACTTTTGGACCAAGAACCACTTTTGGACCAAGACCCACTTTTGGACCTTGAACCACTTTTGGACCAAGAACCACTTTAGGACCAAGAACCACTTTAGGACCAAGACCCACTTTAGGACCAAGACCCACTTTAGGACCAAGACCCACTTTAGGACCAAGAACCACTTTAGGACCAAGAACCACTTTAGGACCAAGACCCACTTTAGGACCAAGACCCACTTTAGGACCAAGAACCACTTTTGGACCAAGAACCACTTTAGGACCAAGAACCACTTTTGGACCTTGAACCATTTTAGGACCAAGAACCACTTTAGGACCAAGAGCCACTTTAGGACCAAGACCCACTTTAGGACCAAGACCCACTTTAGGACTAAGAACCACTTTAGGACCAAGAACCACTTTAGGACCAAGACCCACTTTAGGACCAAGAACCACTTTAGGACCAAGAACCACTTTAGGACCAAGACCCACTTTAGGACCAAGAACCACTTTAGGACCGTCCTATAAAGATGTTTTCAAGAGGTAAGAAAATGCTATACATTAACATTGGCTCATCCCTGTTTTAGGTGCACCCCCACAGGCCCGGGGTGGTACTGCAGCATGGACTTTTTTGAGCCAGGACCCGCCCCCACTGGTTTGAACCTGGCCCTGAACGTAGCTTCATGACTGCGGTGTGTGTGTGTGTGTCTCTGTGTGAGTGTGTGTGTCTGTGTGTGTGCCTCTGTGTGAGTGTCTGTGTGTATGTGTATGTGTGTGTGTCTGTGTGTGTGTATGTTGTGCTGTGACAAAAGAGCAGTGAGAAACAGAGAGTGTGTAGTTGGTGCAGGATCAGCAGAGTCCAAGATGGCGGCATCTGTAACATCAGGAGGTTTCATCAGCAATCCTCTTAATGTGGATTACTGTGTGTCTGTGTGTGTGTCTGTGTGTGTGTGTGCGTGTGTGGCTGTGTGCGTGTGTGTGTAGCTGTGTGCGTGTGTCTCCGGGTCTGTTTGTGTGTGTGTATGTGTCAAATATTAAGACTTTCTTTGATTGTGGTTTGTATAACCGTGTACAGTAGGTCAGCGGCAGAAACACAACAGAAAGTGTTGGATCATGTCACACTGTGTGGGAGTGTGATTCTTCAGCTTTTGTACAGTTCTTCTTCTACTGTTTCTATATGTACTTTATGTTTATGGTTTTATTGTCATGAAATTACCTTTTGGAGTTCATCTCTGAGGAGCACAGGGACTGGCCTCCTGCTGGGACTCTGAGGAGCACAGGGACTGGCCTCCTGCTGGGACCCTGAGGAGCACAGGGACTGGCCTAACCCTGTGTATAAACGGTGCTATACAAATAACTTTCCTAAAGCATCATTTAAGTCGATTTAAGTTTAAAAAAAACTGAGTGAATGGATGAAAGACATCTTTTACATTTGACCAGCGAGAGACCAGAGAGAAACCATAGGGAGAGACCAGAGAGAGACCAGAGAGAGACCAGAAAGAGACCAGAGAGGGACCAGAGAGAGACCAGAGAGAGACCAGAGAGAGACCAGAGAGGGACCAGAGAGAAACCAGAGAGGGACCAGAGAGAGACCCTTGTATTTGAAATTAAAAAGTAGAACTAATGTATAGTTAGTTCTTGGACTGCCACCTTAACGTGGTGGGGGAGTTTGAGCACTCGGATGATCCTGGGAGCTATGCTGTCTGGGGCTTCATGCCCCTGGTAGGGTCTCCCATGGCAGACAGGTCTCAAGTGACGAGTCAGACGAAGCGCAGTCCGAAGCCAACCATGGACAGCACAACAATGAGAACCGTGACGTCGCCCGGCATGGCGCAGCCGGGGCCCCACCCTGGAGCCAGGCCTGGGGTCGGGGCTCGCAAGCGAGCGCCTGGTGGCCGGGCCTTAGCCCACGGGGCCCGGCCGGGCTCAGCCCGAAGGGACGACGTGGGCAGTCCCTCCTGTGGGCCCACCACCTGCAGAGGGGTCCGTGGTGGCGAGGTGCAGAGAGGACTGGGCAGCAGTCGAAGGCGGAGACCTCGGCGACCCAGTCCACACACCCAACATCTGGCTCTTGGGACGTGGAACGTCACCTCACTGGGGGGGAAGGAGCCCGAGCTTGTGGGGGAGGTTGAGCAATACCGACTAGAGATAGTCGGCCTCACCTCCACACACAGCTTGGGCTCTGGAACCCAACTCCTTGAGAGGGGTTGGACGCTCCACTTTTCTGGTGTTTCTCGCGGGGAGAGGCGGCGAGCTGGGGTGGCCATA
>OZ035830.1:40650218-40715218 GCA_964034765.1 Knipowitschia caucasica | reverse complement strand
AAAAATATCTAATTTGAATTTGAACCAGCAGGGCGGCGATGGCGAGCGCTGTGGCGAGTGACAGCTCCATGATCCACCCCATCGTCTTCAGTCCTGAACCAGGGTCTGGGTCCAAGAGTCCGGGGTGAGTGGCCTCATTCAGATCCAGAGAAGAGAACATTTTCAGATTTCAAACTAATGCTCAATGGAGTAAAAGTAACTCAGTAACTGCCATCACGGGTACTTTTATACCCTCAGTCCTGGGTCTACAGTCTCAGTCCTGGGTCTACAGTCTCAGTCCTGGGTCTACAGTCTCAGTCCTGGGTCTACAGCCTCAGTCCTGGGTCTACAGTCTCAGTCCTGGGTCTACAGCCTCAGTCCTGGGTCTACAGCCTCAGTCCTGGGTCTACAGCCTCAGTCCTGGGTCTACAGCCTCAGTCCTGGGTCTACAGCCTGTCCTGGGTCTACAGCCTCAGTCCTGGATCTACAGCCTCAGTCCTGGGTCTACAGCCTCAGTCCTGGGTCTACAGTCTTAGTCCTGGGTCTACAGCCTCAGTCCTGGGTCTACAGCCTAAGTCCTGGGTCTACAGCCTCAGTCCTGGATCTACAGCCTCAGTCCTGGGTCTGCAGCCTCAGTCCTGGGTCTACAGCCTCAGTCCTGGGTCTACAGCCTCAGTCCTGGGTCTACAGCCTCAGTCCTGGGTCTACAGCCTCAGTCCTGGGTCTACAGCCTCAGTCCTGGGTCTACAGCCTCAGTCCTGGGTCTAAAGCCTCAGTCCTGGGTCTACAGCCTCAGTCCTGGGTCCACACAGCCTCAGTCCTGGGTCCACACAGCCTCAGTCCTGGGTCAACAGCCTCAGTCCTGGGTCAACAGCCTCAGTCCTGGGTCTACAGCCTCAGTCCTGTGTCCACACAGCCTCAGTCCTGGATCTACAGCCTCAGTCCTAGGTCCACACAGCCTCAGTCCTGGGTCTACAGCCTCAGTCCTGGGTCCACACAGCCTCAGTCCTGGGTCTACAGCCTCAGTCCTGGGTCCACACAGCCTCAGTCCTGGGTCCACACAGCCTCAGTCCTGGATCTACAGCCTCAGTCCTGGGTCTACATTCATGGACATTGGTCTCTCTTATGGACCAATTCATATGTGTATATTTTGTGTTTTAACTGTTGATTCTCTGATCTGTGTTTGTGATTTTAATGGTTTTGATAAGTCTCTGAGATGATGCTGTCACTGTATTGTATTGTGAAATAAAAATATCTAATTTGAATTTGAACCAGCAGGGCGGCGATGGCGAGCGCTGTGGCGAGTGACAGCTCCATGATCCACCCCATCGTCTTCAGTCCTGAACCAGGGTCTGGGTCCAAGAGTCCGGGGTGAGTGGCCCTCATTCAGATCCAGAGAAGAGAACATTTTCAGATTTCAAACTAATGCTCAATGGAGTAAAAGTAACTCAGTAACTGCCATCACGGGTACTTTTATACCCTCAGTCCTGGGTCTACAGTCTCAGTCCTGGGTCTACAGTCTCAGTCCTGGGTCTACAGCCTCAGTCCTGGGTCTACAGTCTCAGTCCTGGGTCTACAGCCTCAGTCCTGGGTCTACAGCCTCAGTCCTGGGTCTACAGCCTCAGTCCTGGGTCTACAGCCTCAGTCCTGGGTCTACAGCCTGTCCTGGGTCTACAGCCTCAGTCCTGGATCTACAGCCTCAGTCCTGGGTCTACAGCCTCAGTCCTGGGTCTACAGTCTTAGTCCTGGGTCTACAGCCTCAGTCCTGGGTCTACAGCCTCAGTCCTGGGTCTACAGCCTCAGTCCTGGGTCTACAGCCTCAGTCCTGGGTCTAAAGTCTCAGTCCTGGGTCTACAGTCTCAGTCCTGGGTCTACAGCCTCAGTCCTGGGTCTACAGCCTCAGTCCTGGATCTACAGCCTCAGTCCTGGGTCTACAGCCTCAGTCCTGGGTCCACACAGCCTCAGTCCTGGGTCAACAGCCTCAGTCCTGGGTCTACAGTCTCAGTCCTGGGTCTACAGCCTCAGTCCTTGGTCTACAGCCTCAGTCCTGGGTCCACACAGCCTCAGTCCTGGGTCCACACAGCCTCAGTCCTGGGTCCACACAGCCTCAGTCCTGGGTCTACAGCCTCAGTCCTGGGTCCACACAGCCTCAGTCCTGGGTCCACAGCCTCAGTCCTGGGTCTACAGCCTCAGTCCTGGGTCTACAGCCTCAGTCCTGGTTCTACAGTCTCAGTCCTGGGTCTACAGCCTCAGTCCTGGGTCTACAGCCTCAGTCCTGGATCTACAGCCTCAGTCCTGGGTCTACAGCCTCAGTCCTGGATCTACAGCCTCAGTCCTGGGTCCACACAGCCTCAGCCCTGGGTCTACAGCCTCAGTCCTGGGTCTACAGCCTCAGTCCTGGGTCTACAGCCTCAGTCCTGGGTCCACACAGCCTCAGTCCTGGGTCTACAGCCTCAGTCCTGGGTCTACAGCCTCAGTCCTGGATCTACAGCCTCAGTCCTGGGTCTACAGCCTCAGTCCTGGGTCTACAACCTCAGTCCTGGATCCACACAGCCTCAGTCCTGGGTCTACAGCCTCAGTCCTGGGTCCACACTTCCTCAGTCCTGGGTCTACAGTCTCAGTCCTGGGTCTACAGCCTCAGTCCTCGGTCTACAGCCTCAGTCCTCGGTCTACAGCCTCAGTCCTGGGTCCACACAGCCTCATTCCTGGGTCAACAGCCTCAGTCCTGGGTCTACAGCCTCATTCCTGGGTCGACACTTCCTCAGTCCTGGGTTTACAGCCTCAGTCCTTGGTCTACAACCTCAGTCCTGGATCCACACAGCCTCAGTCCTGGGTCTACAGCCTCAGTCCTGGGTCCACACAGCCTCAGTCCTGGGTCTACAGCCTCAGTCCTGGATCTACAGCCTCAGTCCTGGGTCTACAGCCTCAGTCCTGGGTCTACATTCATGGACCAATTCATATGTGTATATTTTGTGTTTTAACTGTTGATTCTCTGATCTGTGTTTGTGCTTTTAATGGTTTTGTTAAGTCTCTGAGATGATGCTGTCACTGTATTGTATTGTGAAATAAAAATATCTAATTTGAATTTGAACCAGCAGGGCGGCGATGGCGAGAGCTGTGGCGAGTGACAGCTCCATGATCCACCCCATCGTCTTCAGTCCTGAACCAGGGTCTGGGTCCAAGAGTCCGGGGTGAGTGGCCACAACATCATCTTCGTTAGACCCAGAAATATGTGAAAAAAACAGACTCTTATTCTCCAGCTCCTCACAGCAGCAGGAGAATGCTCTGGTTAGAATAATATGAAACATTCTGTCTTTAAACAATGGGACGAAGTAAAAGTGTTTCAAAAAGACACAGAAATGTTTCCTTTGAAGAAATAAACAGTTATTTAACAAGATAAGATAAACTTTAGTGACTTTATCGATCTCAGACTAAATGTCTTTGTGTCGTTGGAGAATCTGCTTTGTCTATTACAGATTTTATTTCCCCAGATTTGAACACTTTTATAATTCTTCTCCCTCTCTCTCTGTACAGACACATCAGCCCTCCCCCTCCCTCCCCCCTCTGCCCCCCCTCCCTCCCTCCCTCTCCCCCCTCTCCCCCCTCTCCCCCTCTGCCCACGCTGCTCTTGCATCAGTTTTGATCAATTTAAAATGAAACCGTTTAAAAAAAACATATTTTCACTTCTGAGAATCACACTTTAAGTTATATCTCTAACTCTCTCTAACTCATATAACTGTAAGTTAAAGATGTTAGAGATGTCAGAGATGTCAGATGTTAGAGCTGATCTTTATGATGTTAGAGATAATATCTACATATGTTAAAGTTATAACACATTTACGATCCACAGCTGGAGGCCTGATTCTGCTGACACTGATGATGGTTTCCAGAGAGGACCAGGACCAGGACCAGGACCGGGACCAGGACCAGGACCAGAACTGCTCATCTCCAGCTCTTTACAAAGTGAGACACTGAGAGTCACAGCTATAGTCTTATCTGTCTATACACAATACACACACACAAAACACACACACACACACACACACAGACACATACACAGACTCACACACACAGATACACACACACACACACACAGACACACACACACACAGACACATACACACACACACAGACACACACACACACACACACAGACACACACACACACACACACACAGACACATACACAGACTCACACACACAGACACACACACACACACACACACACAGACACACATACAGACACATACACACACTCACACACACACACACACACACAGACACACAGACACACACAGACACACACACACACAGACAGACACATACACACACTCACACACACACACACACACACAGACACACAGACACACACACACACACACACACACACAGACACACATACAGACACATACACACACTCACACACACACACACACACACAGACACACACACACACACACACACACACAGCAGAGGGTTGAACGAGGTTCTGAATGAAGGAAAGTGTTTTTCAGGTGAATATAAGAAGAGTTTGGAGCGTAAATGTGAGAGTGTGTGTGAAGGATCTGAGTCCGGGAGCAGGAGTGTCCTGAGCAGGATCTATACCGAGCTCTACATCACACACGCTCTTCGTGACGAGGCCTGTGCTCAACACGAAGAGACGCAGATGGAGACACTGTCCACGAGGACCTCCCAGGAGACCCCCATCCGCTGTCAGGACCTCTTCAAACCTCTGCCCCCGGAGCAGCAGGGGGCGGGACCCAGGACGGTGCTGACCTGTGGCGTGGCGGGGGTGGGGAAGACCTTCTCAGTCCTGAAGTTCTGCCTGGACTGGACTCAGGACCTGGAGAACCAGGACCTGCAGCTGCTGGTGCCGCTGTCCTTCAGAGAGCTGAACCTGACCAGAGGGGGGCGCTACAGTCTCCTGGAGCTCATACAGGTCTTCCACCCAGAGCTGAAGAAACAGGTCTCATCTCTTTCTCAGTTCTTCTACTTCAGACCACTGCAGACCACTTCAGACCACTGCAGACCACTGCAGACCACTTCAGACCAGCTCAGACCACTGCAGACCACTTCAGACCACTGCAGACCACTGCAGACCACTGCAGACCACTGCAGACCACTTCAGACCAGCTCAGACCACTGCAGACCACTTCAGACCACTGCAGACCACTGCAGACCACTGCAGACCACTGCAGACCACTTCAGACCAGCTCAGACCACTGCAGACCACTTCAGACCAGCTCAGACCACTGCAGACCACTGCAGACCACTTCAGACCAGCTCAGACCACTGCAGACCACTGCAGACCACTGCAGACCACTTCAGACCAGCTCAGACCACTGCAGACCACTGCAGACCACTGCAGACCACTGCAGACCACTGCAGACCACTGCAGACCACTGCAGACCACTTCAGACCAGCTCAGACCACTGCAGACCACTGCAGACCACTGCAGACCACTTCAGACCAGCTCAGACCACTGCAGACCACTGCAGACCACTGCAGACCACTGCAGACCACTTCAGACCAGCTCAGACCACTGCAGACCACTTCAGACCAGCTCAGACCACTGCAGACCACTGCAGACCACTGCAGACCACTTCAGACCAGCTCAGACCACTGCAGACCACTGCAGACCACTTCAGACCAGCTCAGACCACTGCAGACCACTGCAGACCACTTCAGACCAGTTTCTCTGACGTTGAATCCAAATCTATATTTAGTAATGATTCATTTTATTTAAAGACAATAGAATTAAAACATCTCACAAAAAATCCAAAATATGTAGAAACTATAATTAGACAAACAGTCACAAAGACAGATCCCTCAGTCCTCTGAAGCTCAGCAGGGCATGGCCTGGTTAGTGCTGTGATGGGAGACCTCTGGGAACAGCAGGTGCCACAGTGGGGCGGCTGCGGCTGCAAAGTGCCAAACTGTGGTTGTGTCCTTAGGCAAGACACTTCTCCCACATTAGAATGAGTCTGGGTTTATTTTTATTTATTTATTTATTCATTTATTTGACAGGGACAATGTAGTCATACATAGTTGCATTATGAAAATGCAGCTGATGCGACACATACAGAGTGTATAGCTAATGCTAATTTTCAACTCCTGTCCCTGGTTGAGCTTTTCCCTACAGTGCAACACATTATACAGAATGACTAAAATAGGCCTAGCCCTAAAACACATATTTACAACAGTGATCTAAAATTAAGACATTCCCCCAACCAATAACAGCCATATGGACAAAATATTCACAAACGAGAACATTCACACACACACTCACCTACACACACACTCACACACACACACAAACACAAAATACTGTTTACAGGTTTAGAAATGGGTGCATGATTGGTTTGTTTTCAGCCACAGCTTGAGCTTTGAGGACTCGGCTTTTGTGAATATATGCTACGTGTCTTAAGTTTATCTTGTCTGTTGTTGCTTATTCTCTTGGTGCCCACAGACCCTCTCCGCTCACACTCTGTCCGTCTCCAAAGTCCTCTTCGTCCTCGACGGACTCGATGAGAGCAGACTGTCTCTAGACTTCGCCTGTGAGCTCGTCTCTGAGGTCACGCAGAGCGCAGAGGTCGCTGTGCTGATTGTGAACCTCATCAAAGGCACGCTGCTTCCTTCTGCCCTCATATGGATCACCTGCCGACCCGCTGCAGCCAATCAGATCCCAGGGAAGTATGTCCATAGAGTCACGGAGGTGCGTGGCTTCATCACGGAGCGTCAGAAGGAGCAGTTCTTCAGGAAGAGGTTCCAGGACCGGGACCAGTGCGAGGCCGTTCTCTCGCACATCAGCAACACCCGCAGCCTCCACATCATGTGCCAGATCCCGGTCTTCTGCTGGATCACCGCCACGGTCCTGGACCACATGTTGAGAAGCAACGACAGCCGAGTCCTGCCCCAGACCCTCAGCGACATGTACGCCCACTTCCTGTTAGCGCAGACGAACAGGAAGAGGAAGTACACGCAGCAAAGCAGAGGTCCAGAGCTGAGCAGAGAAGACTGTGAGATGCTGCTGAAGCTCGGGAGACTGGCCTTTGAGCATCTCCGGACCGGAAACATCCTGTTCTACCAAGAAGATCTGGACCTGGTGGGTCTGGACTTGACCGAGGCCTCGCTTTACTCTGGGCTCTGCACAGAAATCTTCAAACGAGAGAGTGTCATCTTCAACAGGTCGGTCTACTGCTTCATCCACCTCAGCGTCCAGGAGTTTGTGGCCGCGGTTTACCTTCTCCAAAGCTTCAACTGCAAGAAAGAAAATGAACTTCTGGAGGTTCTGAAGTTCTTCAAACGAGGGTCGTGTCTGGAGGGTTTTCTGAGAGCAGCTCTGGAGGAGGCGCTGCAAAGTCCCAACGGTCACCTGGACCTGTTTGTGCGCTTCCTTCACGGCCTGACCATGGAGTCCAACCAGAGGATCCTGCGAGGTCTCCTGGGTCCGGCTCAGGTCACCGCAGAGACCAGGCAGAGGGTCATCTCTAACCTGAAGGACATGAAGAACCTGTCCTCACCCGACAGAAGCATCAACATCTTCCACTGTCTGACAGAGCTGAACGACCACAGCGTCAGTCGGCAGGTCCAGGACTTCCTGAAGTCCAAGGACAGTTCCCAGAAGCTGTCCGTGACCCAGTGCTCGGCTCTGGCCTATGTGCTGCAGATGTCGGAGGAGGTTCTGGAGGAACTAGTCCCCATTCAGTACAATACGTCTCCAGAAGGACGGCGCAGACTGGTGTCCGCTGTGAGGAACTGCAGACAGGCTCAGTAAGTCTCCGGAACTACAGTCTAATGGGAACTACAGTCTCACAGGAACTACAGTCTAATGAGAAACTACAGTCTCACAGGAACTACAGTCTCATATAAAGTACAGTCAGTCTCAGGAACTACAATCAGTCTCATATAAACTACAGTCAGTCTCATATGAACTACAGTCAGTCTCAAGTCAGCCTCATATGAACTACAGTCAGTCTCATATGAACTACAGTCAGTCTCATATGAACTACAGCCAGTCTCATATGAACTACAGCCAGTCTCATATGAACTACAGTCTGTCTCAGGAACTACAGTCAGTCTCAGGAACTACAGTCAGTCTCATGTGAACTACAGTCAGTCTCAGGAACTACAGTCAGTCTCATGTGAACTACAGTCAGTCTCAGGAACTACAGTCAGTCTCATATGAACTACAGTCAGTCTCATATGAACTACAGTCAGTCTCAGGAACTACAGTCGGTCTCATATGAACTACAGTCAGTCTCATATGAACTACAGCCAGTCTCATATGAACTACAGTCAGTCTCAAGTCAGTCTCATATGAACTACAGTCAGTCTCATGAACTACAGTCAGTCTCATATGAACTACAGTCAGTCTCATATGAACTACAGTCAGTCTCATATGAACTACAGGCAGTCTCATATGAACTACAGCCAGTCTCATATGAACTACAGTCAGTCTCAGGAACTACAGTCAGTCTCATATGAACTACAGTCAGTCTCAGGAACTACAGTCGGTCTCATATGAACTACAGTCAGTCTCATATGAACTACAGCCAGTCTCATATGAACTACAGTTAGTCTCAGGAACTACAGTCAGTCTCATATGAACTACAGTCAGTCTCATATGAACTGCAGCCAGTCTCATATGAACTACAGTCAGTCTCAGGAACTACAGTCAGTCTCATGAACTACAGTCAGTCTCATATGAACTATAGTCAGTCTCAGGAACTACAGTCAGTCGCATATGAACTACAGTCAGTCTCAGGAACTACAGTCAGTCTCATGAACTACAGTCAGTCTCATATGAACTACAGTCAGTCTCAAGTCAGTCTCATATGAACTACAGTCAGTCTCATGAACTACAGTCAGTCTCATATGAACTACAGTCAGTCTCAAGTCAGTCTCATATGAACTACAGTCAGTCTCATGAACTACAGTCAGTCTCATATGAACTACAGTCAGTCTCATATGAACTACAGTCAGTCTCATATGAACTACAGGCAGTCTCATATGAACTACAGCCAGTCTCATATGAACTACAGTCAGTCTCAGGAACTACAGTCAGTCTCATATGAACTACAGTCAGTCTCAGGAACTACAGTCAGTCTCATATGAACTACAGTCAGTCTCAGGAACTACAGTCAGTCTCATATGAACTACAGTCAGTCTCAGGAACTACAGCCAGTCTCATGTGAACTACAGTCAGTCTCATATGAACTACAGCCAGTCTCATGAACTACAGTCAGTCTCATATGAACTACAGTCAGTCTCAGGAACTACAGCCAGTCTCATATGAACTACAGTCAGTCTCAGGAACTACAGTCAGTCTCATGTGAACTACAGTCAGTCTCAAGAACTACAGTCAGTCTCATATGAACTACAGTCAGTCTCAGGAACTACAGTCAGTCTCATATGAACTACAGTCAGTCTCAGGAACTACAGCCAGTCTCATGTGAACTACAGTCAGTCTCAGGAACTACAGTCAGTCTCATGAACTACAGTCAGTCTCATGTGAACTACAGTCAGTCTCAGGAACTACAGTCAGTCTCATATGAACTACAGTCAGTCTCATATGAACTACAGTCAGTCTCATGAACTACAGTTAGTCTCATATGAACTACAGTCAGTCTCATATGAACTACAGTCAGTCTCATATGAACTACAGTCAGTAAAATCCATTTTTGCTTTATTCATTGGAGAATCTTGTTATACTCACTTTATTTACTAAATGCTAAACAGTTTGTTGAAAGGCTGAATGCTAACTTCTAAATGCTATAGGCTAAATGGTAAAGGCTCAATGCTAAAGGCTAAATGCTAACTTTGTATCACTCGTGTCTCTTCCTCAGACTCTCCAGTTGTGAATTGTCCCGGAGCCACCTGCAGGTGGTGCTGTCTGCTCTGAGGTCCAGTCCCTCCCACCTCAGACTCTTGGACCTAAGTTACAACAGCATCGTCCACTCAGAGATGTCGACGTTATGTGACGGGTTCCGGAGCCCCAACTGTCGCCTGGAGACTCTCAGGTCGGTCCAGTTCAGGGGGTGATGTCACACGTTCAGTCATGAGCAGGTGACAATAGAACCAGACCTCGGTCTGTACTGTAGACTCTGAAAACTAGTTTGTTCTTTGAGTCATTGACCGCTGTAGACATTACAACGGCTCGGTACCAATATGTAGGACACTAACAACAAAAATAATTAGTTTTATGGTTTTTTTAACAGATGTAATGTTAATGTAAACAGGGTTACGTTTAAGGCCTCAGCTCCTCATGGTCTTTGGTCTCTGCTCCTCATGGTCTCTGCTCCTTATGGTCTCTGGTCTCTACTCCTGATGGTCTCTGGTCTCTGCTCGTTATAGTCTCTGGTTTCTGTCCCCTGTGTGTTGAGGCTGAAGAGGTGTGGCCTGAGGGGGCAGAGCTGTGGGTCTCTGGGCTCGGCGCTGGAATCAAACCCGTCACATCTGAGAGAACTGGACCTGGGACGAAACATGGACCTGAAAGACTCAGTGTCTCATCTGAGCGGCTTCCTGCGGAGTCCACACTGTCGCCTGGAGATCCTCAGGTCAGAGCTCAGCAGGGCAGGGCCTGGTTAGTGCTGTGATGGGAGACCTCTGGGAACAGCAGGTGCCACAGTGGGGCGGCTGCAGCGGTAAAGTGCCAAACTGTGGTTGTGTCCTTAGTAGGGCTGTCAAACGATTAAAATGTTTTAGTTGATTAATCGCAGAGTAATGGTGAGTTAACTCACAATTAATCATATTTTTAACATTCTATTTCAAATCCACTCCAATTTAAGTTAAATGAGATTATCAAATGTAATGACACATTGTCATTTACACCAAATGTACTTCAATCTGTTTGATTTGCTCACAACCTTTTACTTTTGGCCACACCCAATATTAGCTGTTAATGAAAGGGGAAAACGTACGCAACCCAGCTTTAATTTAGCGAGTTTAGTTTAGTTTCGGGAGGAGACACGGACACTTCCGCAGTGTATTTGCGTGCACAGGTTACACAAAGACACGCACACAACATGCAGAGAATAGTTCTGTGGCATGTATGGTCTAACGTGTTGTTGTTAGTGGCTCAAAGCCACAGCCTACCTGCTCTGATGCCATCTCACACACGCATGTGTCCGCGGCTCTGAGTGATAATATGGATAACTGGGCGGGTCATTCGGACATGCGTTAATTTTTTTTGAACGCGTTAATGAAAAATTTAATTAACGTGAGTTAACGCGATAATTTTGACAGCCCTAGTCCTTAGGCAAGACACTTCCCCCACGTTAGAATGAGTCTGATGTGTGTGAATGGTTGGTGGTGATGGGAGGGGCTTCTGTCAGTGTGCCCCAGGGCAGCTGTGGCTACAGTAGTTTATCACCACCGTGTGAAGTGTCTTTGACTGTCTACTTTAAACCACAGCATGACTATATTGTGTGTCCTGTTGTGTGTCCAGGTTGTACAGGTGCAGGTTGTCCGCCCTCGGTTGTGGCTCTCTTTCCTCCGCTCTGCAGGAAAACCCTTCACACCTCAAAGAACTGGACCTTGGGGGGAACCCAGACCTCAGTGACTCGGGAGCGTCTCATCTGAGCGGGTTTCTGAGGAGTCCTCTCTGTCGCCTGCAGACCCTCAGGTGTGACACAGACCCTCAGGTGTGACGCAGACCCTCAGGTGTGACACAGACCCTCAGGTGTGACACAGACCCTCAGGTGTGACACAGACCCTCAGGTGTGACACAGACCCTCAGGTGTGACGCAGACCCTCAGGTGTGACGCAGACCCTCAGGTGTGACGCAGACCCTAAGTCACTATTTATATATATATATATATATA
This sequence comes from Knipowitschia caucasica, assembly GCA_964034765.1. NCBI lineage: Eukaryota > Metazoa > Chordata > Actinopteri > Gobiiformes > Gobiidae > Knipowitschia > Knipowitschia caucasica. The sequence continues at coordinate 40,703,414 of OZ035830.1, read as the reverse complement.
TATATATATATATATATATATATATCAGTTTTATATTATATATATATATATATATTATATAATATATAATATATATAAGTTTTATATTATATTATATATAAATATGTTCTGGACGTGGACTTTGTGTCTTTATCTTTTCTTTTCTGACACAAAAACAGAAAGGGACCGAAGTCTTCCCTGAACCAGACTGAAGGGAAAGAGGAACACATTATGCAGTTAAAATATAAACATATATAAAGTATTTAAGACAAAAGAACAACTTCAGCAATTATTTATCATATTCATCAAAACTCTCTCCTTCAGGCTGAGCAGCTGCAGGTTGTCAGAGGTCGCCTGTTCCTCTCTGGCCTCAGCTCTGACCTTTAACCCCTCGCACCTCACTCACCTGGACCTGGGCGACAACACAAACATCCAGGACTCTGGGGTCTCTCACCTGTGCGGGTTTCTACAGCGTCCGGACTGTGGACTGAAGAGCCTCCGGTCAGACACACTCAGAGACACACACACACACACACACACACACACACAGAGATACACACATATATATATATATATATATATAGACGCACACACTATTGCACAATAGGTCTGAATGTAATGAGTGAATGGATGGTGTTTGGTCGGAGGCTTTGATGGTCCAGTGTGTGTTAGGTGTAAGAACTAGCGGACCCAAAAATGCAGAGTAGACAAAAGGTTTATTCACAAAAATCAAATTCAGGAGGAGCGTGGTTTAAAGGACACAGGACGGGACCAGGACAGGACCAAGACGGGACCAGGACAGAGGACAGAGGACCACTGAGATGAGGTAAGAGACTGACCGATGACGGGACTGAGAATGATGGTGCAGGCTCCACAGCTGGGTACTAAAAAAATGAAGAATAAAGCGAATCAGTACAAAAATAAACTTCAACACACTAGAAGTACCAGAACAAGGTGAAGGTTGATTCACCACTGGTGTGACGGAACGATCTGGCACTGGAGACAAGGGCAGGTTGGTTCTTGTGCTGCATCTGGTGATTGTTGGAATGATGATCAGGTGGAGCTCTGCAGGTGAGTGTGATGAACCCAGGAGGAGGGGGAGGGAGGAATCACAACAGTGTGTTCAGGTCTCGCTTCATCACCGTGTGGAGAGAATGGAACAATAACTGACTCTGAACATTGTAAAGTGCTTTGGGTCTGTACCTTGGTCTGTAAAATGTGCTATATAAATAAGCATTACTTACATACTTACTTACTTAAACATATATACACGTACCTAAATACAAAGACACACACATACACAGAAAAAGGTTGGGTACCCCAGCTTTAAGTAAGTACAAATCCCTTTGCTGCAGTGCCTATAGTTGAGTCCCTTTGCTGCGGTCCCTGTGGTTGAGTCCCTTTGCTGCGGTCCCTGTGGTTGAGTCCCTTTGCTGCGGTCCCTGTGGTTGAGTCCCTTTGCTGCGGTCCCTGTGGTTGAGTCCCTTTGCTGCGGTCCCTGTGGTTGAGTCCCTTTGCTGCGGTCCCTGTGGTTGAGTCCCTTTGCTGCGGTCCCTGTGGTTGAGTCCCTTTGCTGCGGTCCCTGTGGTTGAGTCCCTTTGCTGCGGTCCCTGTGGTTGAGTCCCTTTGCTGCGGTCCCTGTGGTTGAGTCCCTTTGCTGCGGTCCCTGTGGTTGAGTCCCTTTGCTGCAGTCCCTGTGGTTGAGTCCCTTTGCTGTGGTCCCTGTGCTTTCAGGCTGTACCAGTGTGGCCTGACAGGGTGCAGCTGTGTGGACCTGGCCTCGGCTCTGGAGTCTAACCCCTGTTACTTGAATGAGCTGAGCCTGGAGGGGAACGGGCTGAGGCTGCAGCAGGTGCAGCGACTGCAGCGACTGCAGCAGGAGCAGCGACTGCAGCGACTGTTGTGAGTTCCATTCTTTTGTTTGTTTGAAGTTCCATCAGACTTTAGTGTTAGACCAAGCCTGTTTTCATGTGTCCATGAGAGGCTTTTTACATTTGTTTTCCCAACCAAACCAAATCCTTCTGCACTAATATGAGCTACTTTGGGCAAAGTCACCAAAATCACTCTTTTTACTTTAACTAAACTAAATCTACTTTAACTAAATGCCTCAGACTTCTTCCTTAAACCAGGTAAAAGTCTGGTGTAATGTCAGACTTGTGCCACTAGATGGCGGTGTTTATCTGTCAGATCTTTACATCAGTAACACACATGTACCTCAGTAACACACATGTACCTCAGTAACACACACACATGTACCTCAGTAACACACACATGTACCTCAGTAACACACATGTACCTCAGTAACACACATGTACCTCAGTAACACACACACATGTACCTCAGTAACACACACACATGTACCTCAGTAACACACACACATGTACCTCAGTAACACACACACATGTACCTCAGTAACACACACATGTACCTCAGTAACACACATGTACCTCAGTAACACACATGTACCTCAGTAACACACACACATGTACCTCAGTAACACACACACATGTACCTCAGTAACACACACACATGTACCTCAGTAACACACACATGTACCTCAGTAACACACACATGTACCTCAGTAACACACATGTACCTCAGTAACACACACACATGTACCTCAGTAACACACACATGCACCTCAGTAACACACACATGTACCTCAGTAACACACACACATGTACCTCAGTAACACACACACATGTACCTCAGTAACACACACACATGTACCTCAGTAACACACATGTACCTCAGTAACACACATGTACCTCAGTAACACACATGTACCTCAGTAACACACACATGTACCTCAGTAACACACACATGTACCTCAGTAACACACATGTACCTCAGTAACACACACATGCACCTCAGTAACACACACATGTACCTCAGTAACACACACACATGTACCTCAGTAACACACACACATGTACCTCAGTAACACACACACATGTACCTCAGTAACACACATGTACCTCAGCAACACACATGTACCTCAGTAACACACATGTACCTCAGTAACACACATGTACCTCAGTAACACACACATGTACCTCAGTAACACACATGTACCTCAGTAACACACATGTACCTCAGTAACACACATGTACCTCAGTAACACACATGTACCTCAGTAACACACACACATGTACCTCAGTAACACACATGTACCTCAGTAACACACATGTACCTCAGTAACACACATGTACCTCAGTAACACACACATGTACCTCAGTAACACACATGTACCTCAGTAACACACACATGTACCTCAGTAACACACATGTACCTCAGTAACACACACATGTACCTCAGTAACACACACATGTACCTCAGTAACACACACATGTACCTCAGTAACACACACACATGTACCCCAGTAACACACACATGTACCTCAGTAACACACACATGTACCTCAGTAACACACACATGTACCTCAGTAACACACACATGTACCTCAGTAACACACACACATGTACCTCAGTAACACACACACATGTACCTCAGTAACATACATGTACCTCAGTAACACACATGTACCTCAGTAACACACACACATGTACCTCAGTAACATACATGTACCTCAGTAACACACATATACCTCAGTAACACACACATGTACCTCAGTAACACACACATGTACCTCAGTAACACACACACATGTACCTCAGTAACACACACATGTATCTCAGTAACACACATGTACCTCAGTAACACACACATGTACCTCAGTAACACAAACATGTACCTCAGTAACACACATGTACCTCAGTAACACACATGTACCTCAGTAACACACACACATGTATCTCAGCAACACACATGCACCTCAGTAACACACATGTACCTCAGTAACACACACATGTACCTCAGTAACACACATGTACCTCAGTAACACACATGTACCTCAGTAACACACACGTACCTCAGTAACACACACATGTACCTCAGTAACACACACACATGTACCTCAGTAACACACACGTACCTCAGTAACACACACGTACCTCAGTAACACACACATGTACCTCAGTAACACACACACATGTACCTCAGTAACACACACGTACCTCAGTAACACACACATGTACCTCAGTAACACACACATGTACCTCAGTAACACACATGTACCTCAGTAACACACATGTACCTCAGTAACACACATGTACCTCAGTAACACACATGTACCTCAGTAACACACACATGTACCTCAGTAACACACATGTACCTCAGTAACACACATGTACCTCAGTAACACACACATGTACCTCAGTAACACACACACATGTACCTCAGTAACACACACACATGTACCTCAGTAACACACACACATGTACCTCAGTAACACACACATGTACCTCAGTAACATACATGTACCTCAGTAACACACATGTACCTCAGTAACACACACACATGTACCTCAGTAACATACATGTACCTCAGTAACACACATATACCTCAGTAACACACACATGTACCTCAGTAACACACACATGTACCTCAGTAACACACACACATGTACCTCAGTAACACACACATGTATCTCAGTAACACACATGTACCTCAGTAACACACACATGTACCTCAGTAACACAAACATGTACCTCAGTAACACACATGTACCTCAGTAACACACATGTACCTCAGTAACACACACACATGTATCTCAGCAACACAGATGCACCTCAGTAACACACATGTACCTCAGTAACACACACATGTACCTCAGTAACACACATGTACCTCAGTAACACACATGTACCTCAGTAACACACACGTACCTCAGTAACACACACATGTACCTCAGTAACACACACACATGTACCTCAGTAACACACACGTACCTCAGTAACACACACGTACCTCAGTAACACACACATGTACCTCAGTAACACACACACATGTACCTCAGTAACACACACGTACCTCAGTAACACACACATGTACCTCAGTAACACACACATGTACCTCAGTAACACACATGTACCTCAGTAACACACATGTACCTCAGTAACACACATGTACCTCAGTAACACACATGTACCTCAGTAACACACACATGTACCTCAGTAACACACATGTACCTCAGTAACACACATGTACCTCAGTAACACACACATGTACCTCAGTAACACAAACATGTTCTTTAAGATGTGTGTGTTTTGTTCCAGTTGGTTCTGATCGACTCCAGAGACTTTCACAGAACTGAAGTCTAATAAAAGGTAATAGTAACTAAAGTAACTAAAGTACCATAAGTACCTTAAGTAACTGAAGTTACTAAATTAACTGAACAACTGAGCCTGGAAGTGGCCCGCGCTATAGGGTCTGCTCTACCCTACTCTACCCTACCCTACCCTACCCTACCCTACCCTACTCTACCCTACCCTACCCTACCCTACCCTACTCTACCCTACCCTACCCTACTCTACCCTACCCTACCCTACCCTACCCTACCCTACCCTACCCTACCCTACCCTACCCTACCCTACTCTACTCTACTCTACTCTACCCTACTCTACTCTACTCTACCCTACTCTACTCTACTCTACTCTACTCTACTCTACTCTACTCTACCCTACCCTACCCTACCCTACCCTACCCTACCCTACCCTACCCTACCCTACCCTACTCTACTCTACTACTACCCTACTCTACTCTACTCTACCCTACTCTACTCTACTCTACTCTACTCTACTCTACCCTACCCTACCCTACCCTACCCTACCCTACCCTACTCTACTCTACTCTACTCTACCCTACTCTACTCTACTCTACTCTACCCTACTCTACCCTACTCTACTCTACTCTACTCTACTCTACCCTACCCTACCCTACCCTACCCTACCCTACTCTACTCTACCCTACCCTACTCTACCCTACCCTACTCTACTCTACTCTACTCTACTCTTTAGCCCTGTATAATGTCTTGTACATGTTGTCTCCTTCTCCAGCCTGTTCCTGTTTCTCCGTAAACAGCAAATCCTGGTTTTGGTAAAAGACACAAGACTTTTTTTTATTTTTTATATAAATTATTGTGACTGAAATAGTGTGGTAATATTGTTATATTGTTAGTATATATACATACACACACACACACATACATATATTTATATATATATTTGCTGTATGTATGTATACATTTATTTGTTGTCATGTTGCACATGAAACAGTGACTGTCACTGCTGATATTTGAGCCTGAAGGTCGTGGGTTCGTTCCCATCATGAGACCTCCTCCACCGACTCCGACTGATGTCTGCTGTTGATATGTCCTTGGGCAAGACACTTAACCCACTTTGCCTGAAGCCCCCGCTGAAAGACCAAGGCTCCTGTGGACTCAGCCCCTGCAGGAGGATCAGTGAGGGGCTGGTGACATCATCAGATCTGTGACATCATCAGATCTGTGACATCATCAGATCTGTGACATCATCAGGTCTGTGACATCATCAGATCTGTGACATCATCAGATCTGTGACATCATCAGATCTCTGATTTACTTCCTGAATATTTCAATATATTTAAAACACTTTTTTTCTACAAACGTATCTGAAATATTTATGTAATAAAAGAAATCCAACTCAGTCCTTTTTCTTTTTGTCTTTAATCGGTTTTTACAGAAAAGTGAAAGAGAAAAGAGCGACTCACAGCAGTCACAGGTCAAAGATAAAGATAAAGAGGAGAGCAGCTCGTCAGGGTCTCGTTACTGTAGGTGACAGATATTTTAGACACAGACTTTAAAGTAGTACTAGAATTTAATATGCTGCTATCCAGAATATATAACTACAATATGTGTTTATAATATTTCGGGTGTTCATTTTGACATGTTTAGATGAATGATGTTAAAAAAAACAGCTTTGAAGTGGCACCTTTTAACAAACGCTAGGGGGAGCCAAAATGGCGGCGATGACGTAGGAGAATGACCTCTCACAGCAGCAGCAGAGTCTGGGCTGAATCTGTAGGAGGTTTCACTGTCATCTGAACAAGGTATAAACATATTTTCATCAGTTTTGTACATAATAGTGTGCAACTCTTTTAACCTTTTAGCCTTATTTGTGAGATTCAAGCAAACTAGTGTTGGGCAAGTTAGCCAACTCTACTTGATATCATTAAACATGCTAACAAGGCTAATATTCGTTTTTACATTATGCCAGTCTCACTTTGGTTGCCTTAGATTTATTTACCACAAATTCAAAAATGCTAATCAAAATAACTTGAATTAAATAAATATTTTACTTTTATGAACAAAAAGCTGCAGAAGTTGAAAACATAGACTACATGTGATGCAATCATTGATAAAAATGCTAATTAAACCGTTAATAGGTGTTAGCATTTATGGATATTACAATGTACATTGTGGTAAATAAATCTAAGGCAAAGTGAGACTGGCATAATGTAAAAACGAATATTAGCCTTGTTAGCATGTTTTATGATATCAAGTAGAGTTAGCTAACTTGCCCAACACTAATTAGCTTGAATCTCACAAATAAGGCTAAAATGTTAAAAGAGTTGCGCACTATTATGTACAAACGGATGAAAATATGTTTATACCTTGTTCAGATGACAGTGAAACCTCCTACAGATTCAGCCCAGACTCTGCTGCTGCTGTGAGAGGGCCTTCTCCTACGTCATCACCGCCATTTTGGCGCCCCCTAGCGATTCTATGCGGAAGTGAAAAGGTGCCACTTCAGAGCAGTTTTTTTAACATAATTCATCTGAACATGTCAAAATGAACACCCGAAATATTATAAACACATATTGTAGTTATATATTCTGGATAGTAAATTCTAGTACTACTTTAAATAAGCGACACAACCTCTGACCACAAGGGGGCGCAGTGCTGCCGTTATATTATAATCATGCCTGGTTCCTCTGAGGGGAAGAATGTCATAAGAAAAGCCTCAAGAGGGAAGACGTCAGGTTGACTCCCAGAGCAGTCAATTTGACAGGTTTTAGTTTTGGATGTTTTTATTATTGTAATCTTTTCCACCAGAGAGGCGCTAGTGCTAGTTGCCATGACAACACGCTGTTAGCCGTTAGCATTAGCATTCAGTAGCTTCTCCACAAACTGTATTTTGCTGTATTTCAAGTGTATTCACCTTTTTAACATTTGTTTTAATTATCAATGGCAGCAGTCAGAATGACGGCTTCTTAGAGGTAGGAGTGTGTCTGTGTGTGTGTGTGTGTGTGTGTGTCTGTGTGTCTGTCTATGTCTGTGTGTGTGTGTCTGTGTGTGTCTGTGTGTCTGTCTATGTCTGTGTGTGTGTGTGTGTGTGTCTGTGTGTGTGTGTGTCTGTGTGTCTGTGTGTGTGTGTGTGTGTGTGTCTGTGTGTCTGTCTATGTCTGTGTGTGTGTGTCTGTGTGTGTCTGTGTGTCTGTCTATGTCTGTGTGTGTGTGTGTGTGTGTCTGTGTGTGTCTGTGTGTGTGTGTGTCTGTGTGTCTGTGTGTGTCTGTGTGTGTGTGTGTGTGTGTGTCTGTGTGTGTGTGTGTCTGTGTGTCTGTGTGTGTCTGTGTGTGTGTGTCTGTGTGTCTGTCTATGTCTGTGTGTGTGTGTGTGTGTCTGTGTGTGTGTGTGTGTGTGTGTCTGTGTGTCTGTGTGTGTCTGTGTGTGTGTGTCTGTGTGTCTGTGTGTGTGTCTGTGTGTGTGTGTGAAAGAGTGAACGAGGACAAACATGTTTAAACATGTTCAGATTCACTGTATTTCTGCACCATGCGGCGCACATAAAAGCCTTTCATTTCAGCAGTGTGCTTTATAATCCACTGCAACTTACAGCACAAAAATATCCTCTACTCAATTCCTCCGGCATTTTCTAGATTCATGTGGAAGTTTCTCGATTTGCTACATCATCACGTGCTGCACTGGGATTGGTGCACCTCTGTGCGCTTGGTGAGCATAAAAAGCCACGATGTGAGCCCCTCGCACCAAAGGACAAGAAAAGGAGAGGAGAGCACTTCACACCAAAGGACAAGAATCAGGTAAATGAAATCATAGCTTGGCGAGTGATCCTTAACCCTCTATGCACATGGTTCATTTTGGGGAACTTTCCTCGCCTGGTTTTCTTTGTGTATAATTGTTCATAAAACAGTCATCTTTTGATGCAGAGTCAAGCAGTATACTTTGTTTTTTTTCAGTACAACCTGGGGTTTTAGAATATTCATATTGTAAAGCTGTCATATGAATTATATAAAAATTGTGGAATCATGAAGACAAAGAAAAAAATCAAACGGAAAATCAATTTAACAAAAATGTATTGAAAAAACACAATGAAATGCTATAAACAACTTTTCACACTGCATAGAAATGTTATTTATGGTCTTGGGGATAATGGGGAAAAAAATTGAATCTCTAACTATTATACTTTTTACAAAATTCCTATATAAGCAATAAAAGCTATAAAAGCAAAAAACTCTGTACTCCTGATGCCCTTCCTGAAGCAGTTTGTCTATAATGCTGGGGTTGCTTCTGTAGCACAGCTGTAAAAAACGTAAAACATAAGAAACTGAGCCAAAAAAAAAAAAAAACATCAATTATTTATATAATACATATATTTATATACATCATATACACATAATGTAATTTTACTGTATTTATTATCGTCTTTATCAATAATGCGCACTCTTCAGCTGGTTATTGCAATCGCAGCTGTAGTTTCAACTGTGGGACAACAAGTAAACGCAGAGGAGTGAGACATCTCACTCTCTGACGATCTTTGGCAGTCCCCGTGTGTTTGTATCTCACAGCTGTTTGTACCTCACGGGTCACGCTTTGGACACGGACATTCAGACAAACGTAGTTTATCCTACGTGCATCGCACAGACAAATCAAAACTAGTTTCGGAAAGCCCTGAATACGTACTTCACAGAGGAAAAGAAAGTAAGTTGGTTACGGTTCGCGAGTAAATTGATCATTTGTAAAACATGTGCGCGTGCATCGGTGCCGATGCACGCGGGCATATAGAGTCACAGATACACCTTGTGTGACTCGATGAATGTTACATAGTGTTAACTCGTACTGGTATGTTGTAAAACCAATCGTCATTTAAAATCTTTTGTCCCAACGGCTGTTAGACTGCTGCTTATTCGAGCACAGACGTGTCCTCAGACCGCTCCTGCTTCTGACTGCTTGCTACTGTTTGTCGCATGGCGCCGTAAACATGGCGCCGTGGCAAGAGCTCTGGTGTGTGTCGTCTTCTCTGTCTAAGGCACACTGGGGTGGTCTTGCACAGTTTTTCCAATGTGGTTTTACTGCAAATGGCAAATAAATGAATCTGAATCTGAATCTGTAATCTCTGTAGCCTGGTGGCTATGCCGCACACAAGATGGGCAGATCATCAAACCAGCAGTCCTGTCTATTGTTAAAGAGTACTCAGCATCTTATGTTCCAAAGGCTGTCATGCTGGATCTACCAGAACCCCTCACCAACCTGTATAAGAAGCAGGCAAGAGACCTCAACCTGGCAGAGTTACAAGATCGAGCGGAAGCACTATTTGAAGACATAACTGTAACCAAAGAACAGGTATAGAACATTGTATTTTGTTTAAAATAACAGGAGCTAATAACCAAAATCTAAAATCTAAAATGTACTGCATGTATACCGTATATGCCAACTTAAAATGTTCTGTCTAACAGTTTGAATCGTCTTGTTTTCAGAGTGATATTGTAGAGGAGAAGACCCGAGCTCAGTCCAAGTCCAAAATCTGGTTTGAGCAAAGAAGTGGTAGGGTAACAGGATCTACCTTCAGAGCAGCCACAAAGACGGACGTCAGAAAGCCTGCAGTGTCTCTGATAAGACAGATATGCTACCCAAAGTCCCATAGTTTCACCAGTGAGGCTACCAGGTATTCATGAGCATAGAAGGGTTACCAATGTGGGGTGGCATTACTATTGTCCAAAACTAATGTTATTTTTGTTTCTTCAGATGGGGATGTCAGCATGAGGAATCGGCAAGAAAATACTATGAAATTCAGCATCGCCGCTCACACACAGATGTCATAGTCATAGGATCAGCTGGATTCAGGATTTCACCCCTGCACCCATTTATTGGGGCCTCACCTGATGGATATGTTTCCTGCAGCTGCTGTGGTTCCGGTGTGATAGAAATTAAGTGCCCATTTTCTGTAAAGGACCTTTCTGTTAATGAGGCAGCAAATTCTGGTGCACACTTTTGCCTTGAGAAGGATGCGCAAGGAAAAATTAGACTGAAGCGGGACCATGCATACTACTATCAAGTGCAGATGCAGCTATTTGTTACTGAGAAACCATATTGTGATTTCATTCTGTGGACTGAAAGGGAAAGTACTTCACCTTTTGTTGAACGTGTCAAACCTGATGTTGCATTCTTTGACAAAGAATTGGAACGTGCTCGTGACTTCTTTAAAAAATGTATAATTCCAGAGCTGCTAGCCAAGTATTTTTCTGCACCAAAACCAGCAGCAGCATTTGCTGATCATAGTCAACAACAGTGGTGCAACTGCCGTGAGCCAGAAGCAGGGAATATGTTGGTCTGTGCATCAGGTTTTTGTTCAGTTAAAAAGTTTCACCAAACCTGCCTTCGCATAAAGAGGGTCCCAAAACAGTGGTTATGTCCCAGCTGCCGAAAAGTAATAAATGCGCAAAAAAGAAAGAAAGAAAACATCTTAGTGAGTGGACTGTGAAATGAGATGCAGCCAGCGAAAATTCAATTTGGTAGACGTTAACCAAAATTACCCCCTCCAGGCCGGCTCGCATCCCCAGCCTATCGCTCAGCAGACGCCCCCTTCCAATCATCTGTACCGACTCGCCAGCCGCTTAAAAGCGGAGAAACTCCCACTCTCTGCCTTCTCGAAGCCTTGCAACCACCGCCTCCCCTCCTCCTCCTCTTCACCCTGCCTCCAATCTGCCTTCAATCTGCTTCCTGCTGCCAAATGCCGCCACCAGTGCCTAGGTCCCGGGGGATTGTGCGCGCTCCATCGCAGGAGCCTTTCCGATCTGAAGGCCGCACCGGGACCTAGGGCGCCAAACCTCCTTTCAATAAAATACTCAAAACTTCCTGTTTTCTCGTCTCTCCAAATTGAATTAATAGTTGTAGCTGATACTGTATATTATTTATGAATAAACAGTTGTTAAACCAATAATCTCTTCCCCATCATTACTAATGAGTATCTGTAGCAATCAGGAATATGAAACATGGGTACGTCATTCATATCAAACACACAAGAACAAATATCTGTGATCAAAATGATTTAAAGTAATGTCACAACAAGCAAGAAGTGAGTCACAAAGGTTTATTTGCTGGTTGAGCACATCTGTAGCCAGTCACATCAGTTCAATTTACTGTACATCCCTATCACTGGAAGGGCACCACAGATTCAGACACATTTGTAAGTGCACAACATACGCTCACAATCTTGTCAAGGTAGGTCACATCATTGTCTCTGTCTATGTCCGTGAAACTTATGGGGACAGTGCTTTGCAAGACTATTTTTGACGGAGAACTCCTATTACTCTTTCAATATGTATCCTAAGAGAGGCTAGACATCTGGTGTTCTCCAAGTCAACAGGATCTATCTGCTTCTTTCCACGGGTGAATGCTGGAATCTTTAATTCAGCTTGGCATTTCTGAATGGACTCTTTAACCAGGAAACCTCGGTCCGCTAAAACTACGTCCCCTGGGAGCAAATTAGATAAAAAGTTACTTTGTTCTGTGATGAACTTATCACTTGTCCGACCTCCCCATCCAGTGAAAATGAAACAAATGGAACCTTGAGGGCAAATTGCAATTAAATATTTCATTGTGTGGTGTGATTTGTAAGATGAGTAGCACTGAGCACTGGCTAGCAATCTACTGGGTTTCTCGTGAAATATTTCAAAACAATCTATAATGCAAACTGTCTTTTCAAAGCTACTGTTTCGAAATGCATATGGAAGAGATGTTCTTAAGTATTCTCTGTCGGGCCACAACACTAGACTTGGCACCAGTCTACAATGCATCACACTAATACAGTGTTTGAAGAGCTTTGAAACAGTGGTTGAGTCAATGCCAAAATAAAAAGCCACAAATTCTAAGGACAAGTTCATTCTAAGCTTCATTAAAGTTAACATGTACTGCTGAAAACATGTTAAACCAGATTTAAGTTTGAGAAAAGGAGCCACAATATGAAAGATTGTCATGAGAATTGAATATGTTGATAAACCAGTAAGAGAATTAAGTTATGCAAGATCATCTCATTCAGTGTAGTCCTATTCATTTTTTCCTTCAACAACATATTTTCAGTCCTCAGAGCTTGGCATTCTTGTTCAAGAGATTGGACGCTTTTACCACAGGTTTCAGTGCTGCATGTTGGAGTTACTGGATCATCGTCATGGAGAACAGGCTGGACATCATTTCCAGGTTCTTCATGGGTAGATTCCATCAAAGGGTCTGTGGTGGGAGTTTGGTCTGCAGTAGGATCCTTGTTGCCGTCTTGGGGACAATCTGTGGCTGAGTGGATAGCACTTGCCTCTCAGCAAGAAGGTCCTGGGTTCGAATCCCGGTCAGACCAGGGCCTTTCTGAGTGGAGTTTGCATGTTCTCCCTGTGTCTGCGTAGGTTTCCTCCGGGTGCTCCGGTTTCCCCTACCACTAAAAATATGTCCAATAGGTCTGGCATGCGCCTCCTGTACTGGCCCCTCCCATCTCTGTGTGGAGTGAGAGACAAATGCCCAAAATTAACAATTGTAAACCGCTTTGAGACTCAGATCTGCAGTGAAAAGGCGGTATATAAATAAAGATTACTTACTTACTTACTTACTGTTGATTCTCTGGTGAAAACACAAAAGTAGTATATTAAGAGTATATGTATACACTACTGATGACAGTTTGTCATTTTTTTGTCAATCACTCTCAATCTCTCGCAGTATATAGTAGCTTTCATGAGTAAGCAAGTACATTTTATTTGTAAAGCACATTTACATCCAAAGTTGTTTATAGTTAGTATATAATAAAAATAAAATACATAAATAAAACAATGTAATAAAATAAATAGAAAGACAATGACAGGGACAATGACAGTGACAATCACATGCATAGTCAGTGGCTACCAAATTCAAGAGGTGTGTGATGATTTCAAACCAGCCACAGATGCTCTGGGTTTTAACTCATTGGGTGTTATTAAACCTACCATGAATTGTGTGCAAACTTTTTGATTTATAATTTTAACAAAAAGTGCGGTTGAACAGGTTAATATATCTTTAATATATGCACCTGGGAGGGATGGCCTTCGCAGATAGCTTTGTCTGCTCCATCTTCTGTAGCTTTGCTTTCTGTCGTCTGTTGAAAACCTCCAGTCTCATTTTTCTTTTCCTCTTCTCTGGAGATGGAACGTAGTTGAAAATAGTTGGAACGAAGTCCGGACTCAAGGGATTATCACTCTTTCCATCCATCCATCCATCCATCCATTTTCTACCCTTTAATCCATTTCTGGGTCAGGGGGGTGGCAGTCAGAGATGCCACCCAAGTCTCATAGCACCAGCCCCTCACTGACCCTCTGCAGGTGGTGAGTCCACAGGAGGACGGCTGCTCTCTGAGTGTGAGCATAGCCTTGATCTTTCAGTGGGGGCTTTGGGCAAAGTGGGGTTAAGTGTCTTGCCCAAGGACACAACGAAAGCAGTCATCAGTGGGAGTCGGTGGAGAAGGTGTAGAGGTGGGAATTGAACCCACGACCTTCAGGCCTGAAGGCCAATGCTCTACCAACTGAGCTACATTTCAGTATCGAACTGGGTTGTGTTTACTACGTTAGCACTTACTAGCTTACAAAACATGACATTGTTAGCCCCACAAATTGCATGCTATAATTCGACTAGCCATGTAGTATTAAACTGATCAGAAACCACAATTAGAGCCATTCAATAATTAAGATAGTAATGGTAGTAAGTTTTGAAGTGATCGCTGCACAAGCGGAATCCAACGGCTGGGGGGGTCCCATCTTTCAGTCTTGTTTTGCGTGCTCCTGGATCTTTTAATGGCGCTGATCCACTTCGCTCGCCTCACCGCATCTTTAGGAATGCGGTAAAACGACGTAACTTCCTTGTGTTTGACAGAATGTACAGTTTTTACAAGCCCCGGCGATCCAAGATGGCGCCCTATTCAAATGAATGGTTGTGCTCAGTGGCGCTTTGTGACGGCATGGGGGCTGAAAAGATCAGCGGAAGTCGCCTGAAACTCTCAAAGATCTATGGGAAACTCTCAAAGATCTGTGAGCAGTGACGTAATATTGACAGTTTGCTCACTGCTGAAATTTATTTCTCAAAAAACGAAATCACACATACAGTTTTATATTTTTTTATTCTTAATTACGATATTCCATGTATTTTTAGTTTGTATTATCTTAATCGTGAATTAATTAAAAAAAAAAAAAAAAAAGCACAAATACCAATAAATATGCACGCATTTTTTTTGGACATGCACGTCTTTATTGACAGTAACCTTACCCCATAGTCTTAATCTGAAAGTAGATCACAAACACGTTCTTTAATTTTATTTTTCAGAAAAAGATGTCTGTAAATCAGGCCGTGGGCATCAACCTGGTCACCAATTACTCCTGTGTCGGGGTATTTCATCAGGATAAAGTTGAAATCATCGACCGGCTGCTTGGACGCAGATTTGAAGACACCACAGTGCAGGCTGGCATGAAGGACTGGCCGTTTAAAGTGGTGAAAGATGAAGGAAAACCAAAAATCAGAGTGGAGTACAAAGGAGAAGGCAAGAGCTTCAGCCCACAAGAGATCTTTTGCATGGTTCTGATGAAGATGAAGAAAGGGGCCGAGGACTATCTTGCACACAGCGTGTCCAACGCCGTCATCGCGGTCCCTGTCTACTTCAATGACTCTCAGACACAAGCCACCAAAGACGCTGCTGAGATGGCCGGTCTCAACGTTCTGAGAATCATCAACGAGCCCACGGCGGCTGCTGTGGCCTATGGCCTGGACAAAGGCCCCTCAGGAGAACGAAACATCCTTGTCTGTGACATGGGAAGCAGCACCTTCAACGTGTCGATTCTGACCCTCAGAAACGGCCTCTTTGAGGTGAAGGCCACAACTGAAGACACCCACTTGGGAGGAGAGGACTTCAACAGCTGCATGGTCAAGCACTTTGTAAAAGAGATCAAGCGAAAACACAGGACAGATATCAGCCTAAACAAGAGAGCCCTGAAGAAGCTGCATAAAGCATGTGAGACGGTCAAGAGGACCCTGTCCTTCAGCTGCCAAGCCAGCATCGAGATCGACTCTCTGTTTGGGGAACCAGACTTCTGCACCTCCATCTCCAGAGCATGCTTTGAGGAGCTGTGCTCAGACCTGTTCAGGGGAACATTGGAGTCTGTGGAGAAGGCCCTAAGAGACGCCAAGATAGACAAAGAAAGTATTGATGATGTGGTCCTGGTCGGTGGCTCCACCAAGATCTTTAGAGTCCAGAAACTTCTGCAGGACTTCTTCAACGGCCTCAAGCTGAACAAGAGTATCGACCCGGTTGAGGTGGTGGCATATGGGGCGGCTGTAATGGCCACTAGTCTAACTGGGGGCACCTCCAAGAAGGTCCAGGACCTGCTGATCAAAGAGGTGCAGACCATCATCACCAACCCTACAACAAAGAACGAAAAGATTGTATCAACCGATATTGATTAACAGTAGTTAATGATAAATGTTTTTTTAATGTAAATTATAATTATATTTAGGACTATATTTAAGGCTATATTTATACTTTTATTTATATTAAAAATAAATCAAATTCTGTCTTTTCTCTTTTTGTCTTTAATCAGTTTTTACAGAAAATTGAAACAGAAAAGAGCGACGAGCCCAAAGAGTCAGTGACTCTGACTGTCAAAGATAAAGAGTGAGATGAAAGCAGCTCGTTGTGGTTTCGTTTGGTGATAAATACTTTATTGATCCCCGTAGGAGAAATTCAGGTGTCCAGTAGCAGAAAAAATACAAATGGATCATTCCAAAAAGATAACAATAGTAATAATCAGCAACAGCCCTTCAGGTCACAGCAGCAGAGGTGGAGTAGCCTCTGGGTGGAGCAGGACGGGTCACAGCAGCAGAGGTGGAGTAGCCTCTGGGTGGAGCAGGACAGGTCACAGCAGCAGAGGTGGAGTAGCCTCTGGGTGGAGCAGGACAGGTCACAGCAGCAGAGGTGGAGTAGCCTCTGGGTGGAGCAGGACAGGTCACAGAAGCAGAGGTGGAGTAGCCTCTGGGTGGAGCAGGACAGGTCACAGCAGCAGAGGTGGTGTAGCCGCTGGGTGGAGCAGGACGGGTCACAGCAGCAGAGGTGGAGTAGCCTCTGGGTGGAGCAGGACAGGTCACAGCAGCAGAGGTGGAGTAGCCTCTGGGTGGAGCAGGACAGGTCACAGCAGCAGAGGTGGAGTAGCCTCTGGGTGGAGCAGGACAGGTCACAGCAGCAGAGGTGCAGTAGCCGCTTGGTTCGGACCATTTTCTCTGCTCTAGTCCTAATGAAGGTAAATGCTTCATTAGCATTTTACATAAAGTTAGCACCTGATCCACTTGGTTCGGACCATGAATTCTCTCTGCTCTGGTCTGGACCAGTATAAAACCATAAACACTGTACTGCAGAAACATCTCAGGAATAAAAAAGCAGGAAAAAAAAATGTAAAGCACAAAACAACTGTTTCAGAGACACTTAGGACCTGCTGCTGTTTTCCAGCGCATTCAAAAGTAAAACTTACATGTTTTAGAAACAGACTTTACTGATCCCTGTAGTATTTATTTATTTTTTCTTAATGTTTTAATTTCGTTTTATTCTTATTGTAAAAAGGTCTAAACATGTGACCTCAGAAATAAGCGTCTGACCACAGCCTACTACAACCTCTGACTACAACCTCTGACCACAAGGGGGCGCAGTGCTGCCGTTATATTATAATCGTGCCTGGTTCCTCTGAGGGGAAGAATGTCATAAGAAAAGCCAGAAGAGGGAAGACGTCAGGTTGACTCCCAGAGCAGCAGTGGCGGAGCCAGAGGGGTAGCCAGGGTGGCCACTGCCACCTCTAAAAATATCCTTGCCACCCCCAGTGCCCCCCTCGGAAGACGGCAATGTAATAATGTTAATCTTGAGAATCTTCCGCACTTTTTCCGCCAAAAGATAAAAATTCCCACGGTTTCCCCCGTCTGTGAACGCACCCTGACTCCGTGTGGAGCCGGTGCTGTATGATAATGTTTTGGGTTGTTGGACTCAGGTGTGTCCAAGTCGTGATGAAAACAAAGGGGTAAGTTAGCGACGCAGAGCCGTTTACATTTGACACAAAGTATAGACACACGTACTGCAGCGCATTACTTGTTCAGTTTGTAGAACTTTTAGTGTGTGTATGTGTGTGTGCCTGTGTGTGCCAGTGTGGGTCTGCGTGCCTGTGCGCGTGTGTGCGTGCCAGTGTGTGTGTGCGTGTGTGTGCGTGCGAGCGTTTTTTCACACACAAAAAAAGAAAAAAAAATAGCTAAGATTATGGATGATGTGCAGTCGCTTGACCCCAAAACATTTTTGAAAGAAGAGCCCCTGTTTTCATTTGGCAGAACCTTTGAGTCAGATATAGAGGACCTTAAGCATGAGGTCAAACTAGGCGGCTTCTTGTGAGGAAAAAATGGATTAGAGAGTCCCTATTGGACTTCCTTGTCCTTTTGGAACGTTTGGAAAGTGTTTCATGAGCTTTTGAGGCTTGCAAAGATCTTTTTAATACCTGTCAGTACTGCGTCTTGTGAAATAAGTTTCTCTGCCCTAAAACTTATTAAAAACCATCTCAGAACGACCATGGCAGATGATTGAGTCCTCTTGGTATCCTCAGTGTAGAGTCAAGGAGGGCTCAGGGCTCAATATGGATGAGTTTGTCAACATCTTTGCTGCTTTACACCAGAACCGTAGGAATTTGCTAAATTTGTTAAAAGAAAAATGTAATGCAATGTTTGAATGATGTTATTTTGCACTTTTTTGTTCAGACTACTATTTAAATACACTTTTTTGCTTTGTAGTTTCCAAGTGTGCTCTCAGTTCACTTTATATTAAAAATTATGACAAGATTAAGATTAAAATGTATCGTTTAGCCAGTTTTTGTGTGAAATAAAATTTCGGAATAGTATAATGTGGACCCCTCAAAAAAACCCTTGCCCACCCCCTGGCCACCCTCTGTTTAAAAGTCTGTCTCTGTGTGTGTGTGTCTATGTGTGTCTGTGTGTGTGTGTCTATGTGTGTGCTGCCAAACATTGTGTACGTGTTGCTTTTGTCCCAGCCCGACAAAGTGTCATAACTCAAATTTGTGGTTAAATTCAAATCAATGTTGTTTGATCCTGTGTCTCTCACTGCGGTCCTGTCTGTGCGCTGCAACAATGACATGTGCCCTGGCCCCTCCCTCCTGCTCTGACCCCTCCCCCCTGGCCCCTCCCTCCTGCTCTGTGCCCTGGCCCCTCCCTCCTGCCCTGTGCCCTGGCCCCTCCCTCCTGCTCTGACCCCTCCCCCCTGGCCCCTCCCTCCTGCTCTGTGCCCTGGCCCCTCCCTCCTGCTCTGACCCCTCCCCCCTGGCCCCTCCCTCCTGCTCTGACCCCTCCCCCCTAGCCCCTCCCTCCTGCTCTGACCCCTCCCCCCTGGCCCCTCCCTCCTGCTCTGACCCCTCCCCCCTGGCCCATCCCTCCTGCCCTGTGCCCTGGCCCCTCCCTCCTGCTCTGTGCCCTGGCCCCTCCCTCCTGCTCTGTGCTCTGTGCCCTGGCCCCTCCCTCCTGCCCTGTGCCCTGGCCCCTCCCTCCTGCCCTGTGCCCTGGCCCCTCCCTCCTGCTCTGACCCCTCCCCCCTGGCTCCTCCCTCCTGGCAGAGGGTGCAGTTCGCTGCAGCCTTCTCTCTGGGCACAGATCCACCTGCTCACTCCGGCTCCTGAGCTCAAGATCCTATGTGGCCCCTGGTCCCTGGCCCCTAGCCCCTGGTCCCTGGCTCCTGACCCCTGGCTCCTGACCCCTGGCCCCTGGTCCTTAGCTCCTGACCCCTGGCCCCTGGCTCCTGACCCCTGGTCCCTGGCTCCTGGTCCCTGGCTCCTGACCCCTGACCCCTGGCCCCTGGCCCCTCACAGACTATGAGGGCCAGGCTCTCCTCCTTCACTGTTGGATGTTTAATGATTTGTGTTTGTTTCTGGACCGTCGCATGGATCCAGTCTGAGAGAGAGGACCACGGTGAGTACTTTAAAGATACTATCTCTAACTTTACATTAGAGTTTAGAGGGTCCTGTTGGAGGATCATTGTTTGCACCATGAGTCAAAGTTACTTCCTGGTTGTTCTCGCTTCAGCTTGAGGCCAACGACAGTTCTCTAAGACCATGTTAATCCACAGATGTTTATGTGAAAAGACCAGGTGTTAATCCACAGATGTTTATGTGAAAAGACCAGGTGTTAATCCACAGATGTTTATGTGAAAAGACCAGGTGTTAATCCACAGATGTTTATGTGAAAAGACCAGGTGTTAATCCACAGATGTTTATGTGAAAAGACCAGGTGTTAATCCACAGATGTTTATGTGAAAAGACCAGGTGTTAATCCACAGATGTTTATGTGAAAAGACCAGGTGTTAATCCACAGATGTTTATGTGAAAAGACCAGGTGTTAATCCACAGATGTTTATGTGAAAAGACCAGGTGTTAATCCACAGATGTTTATGTGAAAAGACCAGGTGTTAATCCACAGATGTTTATTTGAAAAGACCAGGTGTTAATCCACAGATGTTTATGTGAAAAGACCAGGTGTTAATCCACAGATGTTTATGTGAAAAGACCAGGTGTTAATCCACAGATGTTTATGCGAAAAGACCAGGTGTTAATCCACAGATGTTTTGTGAAAAGACCAGGTGTTAATCCACAGATGTTTATGCGAAAAGACCAGGTGTTAATCCACAGATGTTTATGTGAAAAGACCAGGTGTTAATCCACAGATGTTTATGTGAAAAGACCAGGTGTTAATCCACAGATGTTTATGTGAAAAGACCAGGTGTTAATCCACATATGTTTTTGTGAAAAGACCAGGTGTTAATCCACAGATGTTTATGTGAAAAGACCAGGTGTTAATCCACAGATGTTTATGTGAAAAGACCAGGTGTTAATCCACAGATGTTTATGTGAAAAGACCAGGTGTTAATCCACAGATGTTTATGTGAAAAAACCAGGTGTTAATCCACAGATGTTTTTGTGAAAAGACCAGGTGTTAATCCACAGATGTTTATGTGAAAAGACCAGGTGTTAATCCACAGATGTTTATGTGAAAAGACCAGGTGTTAATCCACAGATGTTTATGTGAAAAGACCAGGTGTTAATCCACAGATGTTTTTTGTGAAAAGACCAGGTGTTAATCCACAGATGTTTATGTGAAAAGACCAGGTGTTAATCCACAGATGTTTATGTGAAAAGACCAGGTGTTAATCCACAGATGTTTTTGTGAAAAGACCAGGTGTTAATCCACAGATGTTTATGTGAAAAGACCAGGTGTTAATCCACAGATGTTTATGTGAAAAGACCAGGTGTTAATCCACAGATGTTTATGTGAAAAGAGGCTGTGATGGTCTTTCTTCTTCAGGCTCTGAGATCACACTGCCGGACCTGCTCAGTCTGAACCAGCGCCTCCTGGTGGCCAAGGAGCTGGGGGACCATGTCAGCAAGGACCTCCACATGGTCCTGGAGCAGATCAAGAACTTCTCACAAGCAGCGAATCACACTGTGACCAACACAGCTGGTCCCACAGGTGCACATGGTAAAGCTAGCATCAGCTAGCATGCTATTTAACTTATATTACAATGTCCTTTTCATTGGAGCCTTCAAACCCACCTGGACCAGAGGACAAGGACCCATCGCCAGATGGTCAGGACTATCGGAGCACCCGGAGGAAACCCACTCAGGCACAGTTCCAATCAGGATTCAAACCCAGGACCTTCTTGCTGAGAAACTAGAGTGCTAACCACTCAGCCACTATGCTGCCTCTTACCAGAGACCTGAGGACCAGAGACCTGAGGACCAGAGACCTGAGGACCAGAGACCTGAGGACCAGAGACCTGAGGACCAGATACCTGAGGACCAGAGACCTGAGGACCAGAGACAAGAGGACCAGAGACCTGAGGACCAGAGACCTGAGGACCAGAGACCTGAGGACCAGAGACCTGAGGACCAGAGACAAGAGGACCAGAGACCTGAGGACCAGAGACCAGAGGACCAGAGACCTGAGGACCAGAGACCTGAGGACCAGAGACCTGAGGACCAGAGACCTGAGGACCAGAGACCTGAGGACCAGAGACCTGAGGACCAGAGACCTGAGAACCAGAGACCTGAGGACCAGAGACCAGAGGACCAGAGACCAGAGGACCAGAGAACCAGAGGACCAGAGACCTGAGGACCAGAGACCTGAGGACCAGAGACCTGAGGACCAGAGACCTGAGGACCAGAGACCTGAGGACCAGAGACCTGAGGACCAGAGACCTGAGGACCAGAGACCTGAGGACCAGAGACCTGAGGACCAGAGACCTGAGGACCAGAGACCTGAGGACCAGAGACCTGAGGACCAGAGACCTGAGGACCAGAGACCTGAGACAAGAGGACCAGAGACAAGAGGACCAGAGACCTGAGGACCAGAGACCTGAGGACCAGAGACCTGAGGACCAGAGACCTGAGGACCAGAGACCAGAGGACCAGAGACCTGAGGACCAGAGACCTGAGGACCAGAGACCTGAGGACCAGAGACCTGAGGACCAGAGACCTGAGGACCAGAGACCTGAGGACAAACAAACTCGTCCTTTATGAAGTCTTTGAAAGACTTTATTTATGTTTTTGTTATAAATATGTTTGGTCACACTTTACTTTAGCCCTCACTAATTAACCACTAATTAGTGTATAATGCATGGTTAATTTTCTCTTAATGTGTATTTATTCAGCGTATATTAGTCCTTTTTCTACATGGTCTTACCCAACATCTAAATAACTACTGACAGACGTGTGGGTTAGCGTTAGCGTACACTTATTAGCACTTAATTAGCTTCTAGTTAGTGAGGGCTAATCTAAAGTGTTACAATGTGTTTGGACAGCATTTCTTTACACATTAAATTCACTTGTAAATGCTATGTCCCATTATGGTCCCACAGAGACCTGGTCCTGCTGGACCTCCTTCTTCCTGGTTAGCTAACCTCCTTCTTCCTGGTTAGCCAACCTCCTTCTTCCTGGTTAGCCAACCTCCTTCTTCCTGGTTAGCCAACCTCCTTCTTCCTGGTTAGCCAACCTCCTTCTTCCTGGTTAGCTAACCTCCTTCTTCCTGGTTAGCCAACCTCCTTCTTCCTGGTTAGCTAACCTCCTTCTTCCTGGTTAGCTAACCTCCTTCTTCCTGGTTAGCCAACTTCCTTCTTCCTGGTTAGCTAACCTCCTTCTTCCTGGTTAGCTAACCTCCTTCTTCCTGGTTAGCCAACCTCCTTCTTCCTGGTTAGCTAACCTCCTTCTTCCTGGTTAGCCAACCTCCTTCTTCCTGGTTAGCCAACCTCCTTCTTCCTGGTTAGCTAACCTCCTTCTTCCTGGTTAGCTAACCTCCTTCTTCCTGGTTAGCTAACCTCCTTCTTCCTGGTTTGCTAACCTCCTTCTTCCTGGTTAGCCAACCTCCTTCTTCCTGGTTAGCTAACCTCCTTCTTCCTGGTTAGCTAACCTCCTTCTTCCTGGTTAGCTAACCTCCTTCTTCCTGGTTTGCAGTGACCCTGGAGCAGATGCAGGAGGACATCTTGGACAAACCAAACCTGTTTCTGTACCTGCCCCACCTCAGGGAGCACCCCCACAGCCTCCTGCCCAACAGGGTGCTGAGCCAGGGCCGCACTGGAGGTAGGAGGAGGAGGGAGGAGGAGGAAGAGGAGGAGGAGGAGGTAGGGAGGAGGAGGAAGAGGAGGAGGAGGAGGAGGGAGGAGGAGGAAGAGGAGGAGGAGGAGGTAGGGAGGAGGAGGAGGAGGAGGAGGAGGAGGAAGGAGGAGGAGGTAGGAGGAGGAAGGAGGAGGAGGTAGGAGGAGGGAGGAGGAGGAGGAGGAGGAAGGAGGAGGAGGAAGGAGGAGGAGGGAGGAGGAGGAAGGAGGAGGAGGAGAGAGGAGGAGGAAGGAGGAGGAGGAAGTAGGAGGAGGGAGGAGGAGGAGGAGGAGGAGGAAGGAGGAGGAGGAAGGAGGAGGAGGAGGAAGGAGGAGGAGGAAGTAGGAGGAGGGAGGAGGAGGAGGAGGAGGAGGAGGAGGAGGAGGAGGAAGAGGAGGAGGAGGAGGAGGAAGGAAGAGGTAGGGAGGAAGAGGTAGGGAGGAGGAGGAGGAAGAGGATGTAGGAGGAGGAGGAGGTAGGAGGAGGAAGAGGAGGAGGAGGAAGAGGAGGGAGGAGGTAGGAGGAGGAAGAGGAGGAGGAAGGAGGAGGAAGAGGATGTAGGAGGAGGAGGAGGTAGGAGGAGGAAGAGGAGGAGGAGGAAGGAGGAGGAGGAAGAGGAGGAGGTAGGAGGAGGAGGAGGAGGAGGAAGGAGGAGGAGGAAGAGGAGGAGGAGGAGGAAGGAGGAGGTAGGGAGGAGGAGGAGGAAGAGGATGTAGGAGGAGGAGGAGGTAGGAGGAGGAAGAGGAGGAGGTAGGAAGAGGAAGAGGAGGAGGAGGAAGAGGAGGAGGAAGGAGGAGGTAGGAGGAGGAGGGAGGAGGAGGAAGAGGAGGAGGAGGAGGAAGGAGGAGGAGGAGGAGTAGGAGGAGGAAGGAGGAGGAGGATGTAGGAGGAGGAGGAGGAAGGAGGAGGATGTAGGAGGAGGAAGGAGGAGGAGGATGTAGGAGGAGGAGGAGGAAGGAGGAGGAGGATGTAGGAGGAGGAGGATGTAGGAGGAGGATGATGTAGGAGGAGGAGGAAGGAGGAAGGAGGAGGAGGAAGGAGGAAGAGGAGGCTGATGATGATGATGATGATGATGCAGAATCTGTTTATATGATGTTCTTGTGAATGATGGAATCCAAAGGCCACAGCTGCAGGTGAAAGCCAGATCCTGTCCTCTGAAGCTAAGCAGGGCAGAGCCTGGTCAGTACTGTGATGGGAGACCTCTGGGAACAGCAGGTGCCACAGTGGGGCGGCTGCGGCTGTAAAGTGCCAAACTGCTGTTGTGTCCTTAGGCAAGACACTTCCCCCACATTAGTCTGATGTGTGTGTGAATGGTTGGTGGTGGTGGGAGGGGCCGATGGCACAGACTGGTTGCCTCTCTTCTGTCAGTGTGCCCCAGGGCAGCTGTGGCTACAGTAGTAGTTTATCACCACCGTGTTTGGAGAGGGGGCAACAGTAGCTCAGTTGGTAGAGCATTGGCCTTTGGGCCTGAAGGTTGTGGGTTCAAGCCCACCATAAGACCTACTTCACGACTCCCACTGATGACTGCTGTCGTTGTGTCCTTGGGAAAGACACTTAACCCCACTTTGCCTGAAGCTCCCACTGAAAGATCTCAGCTCCTGTGGACTCACCACCTGCAGGAGGATCAGTGAGGGGCTGGTGCTCTGTGACTGGGTGCAGCTCTGACTGGCACCCCCCCGACCCAGAAATGGATTAAGGGGAAGAAAATGGATGGATGGATGGGTGTTTGGAGAGAAAGAATAATGATGTGAAGAGATTGTCCAAAAAGCGCATATAAAACTGATGCATTATTATTATTTTTGTTAAGACATTAGAACGACTCTGGTGTGTGTGTGAATGGTTGTTCACCCAGAACTGAGGCTGTAGATCCAGGGCTGAGGCTGTAGATCCAGGGCTGAGGCTGTAGACCCAGGACTGAGGCTGTGTGGACCCAGGACTGAGACTGTAGACCCAGGACTGAGACTGTAGACCCAGGACTGAGGCTGTGTGGACCCAGGACTGAGACTGTAGACCCAGGACTGAGACTGTAGACCCAGGACTGAGACTGTAGATCCAGGACTGAGGCTGTAGACCCAGGACTGAGGCTGTAGACCCAGGACTGAGACTGTAGACCCAGGACTGAGGTTGTAGACCCAGGACTGAGGCTGTAGATCCAGGACTGAGGCTGTAGACTATCGTATTAAAAAATGATGTGTTCAAAATCCCTTATAAAGATGACCACGATTCAGAAAGTTAAATTCAAAAAGCTTTATTTCCCTAATACAAAAAGAATCTAAAACAGCTGTTCGGACCAAAAGTAACTATCCCTTATTCTCTATATAAAGTATAAAAGTATAACTTTGGGTGGGCGCTCCACACCAAGTCACACTACTGTCCCTGGTCCGGTAAAAAACTAACTTAACACATTCAAGCTATTCCCTATAAGTAAATGTGCAGGAAGAAGGGGGCGTGTCGTATCAGTCAGCTCTCGGTCCAGGGTCCGGCCTCTTCCATCATGTCTCCTCCGTCTCGCCGGACCTTAAACAGAATCATTCACACACACTACCCCTCGCCAATCTATAGATTTATTACTTCCTTGAGATAAGGCAGAAGGCTCTCAAGGCTGCTCCTCCAGATTCTGGGCCCCATCTCCTTCTCTAAACAACTGAAAGGATTAGCAGAATCCAGGAATGCCGATCCCCCTTGGCCTGAGATTAACTATCATTAACTTACCCTGCACTTTGGACAAAAATGGGACCAGGGGAGAAGAGCAATACAAGGTCTTTTTTGGCTTGGAAAAAGACAGAGTTCAATTCCGGGTCAATCAAATTCACATCGGCTTTTAAGACCCTTTATTCCCAGGACCCAGGACTGAGGTTGTAGATCCAGGACTGAGGCTGTAGACCCAGGACCGAGGCTGTAGATCAGGCAAGTCAAAGTCAAATACATCAGAGGGCCAAAAAAAAATGTTTGCTACGCGCCGAGGGCCGGACTGGTTCAATGTTTCTCAACATCCAGAGGCAGTGCCGGTGACACCTGTTGGCTCAATAAAATATGCTCTAAAGCCAATCCTCATACTGTACATATTAGATGTAATAGACATCTGAGAACATGAAAATAGTAAAAAAAGAAAAAGCTCAAACTTGGTGAAATGTAAAAGAGCAGTCTGGACCTCTTTTCGGGGCGTTTTTTGATTAAATCTGAAGAATGGATTATACCTTGGGAAATACAAGTGGATATTCTTCTTCAATGAACAGTTACGAAGAGAAAGAGACTAAGCAAGGATGGGGAAAGTCTAATTTGTTGGAGCAGCAGAAGACTAAAGGTAAAAAACAAATACAGACTGATTTATTTTGTGCCCATATTATGCGTTATATCTTTTTAATGCAAAGTCTAAATGATTAAAATGATATATAGCTTGTGGCTTATGAAGTTCAAAATACATCTGCTATTGCCAGCAGATGTATTTTTTTCCTCGTTTGCTCCCGCCGGCGGGGGCTAGCGAGCTTAAGGGGTCAATACATTGCCTCAATGGCAGGCAATGTCCCGGGGGCCATAGATAATTAATTCGCGGGCCGCATTTGGCCCGCGGGCCTTGACTTTGACACATGTGCTGTAGATCATGAGAAAGGATAAAAAATGTCTTAATGCAATTGGAAGAGTTTATATATATAACTTTTGTGCAGGTTTGAAGTAATCCCTTCTTCTCTTTAAAAAATGCAAAGTTATATACAAACAATACTTCGTCTACGATTAGGTTCCAAAGTTCAAATGTTATATATGAATGTAGATATAGAATAGTAAAAACTGTAAGTGGTTGTTTATGCAGTGTTCTACAGAGGTACAGAATGTAAAGCCGCTGTATACTGTAGACCCAGGACTGAGGCTGTAGACCCAGGACTGAGGCTGTAGACCCAGGACTGAGGCTGTAGACCCAGGACTGAGGCTGTAGACCCAGGACTGAGGCTGTAGACCCAGGACTGAGGCTGTAGACCCAGGACTGAGGCTGTAGACCCAGGACTGAGGCTGTAGACCCAGGACTGAGGCTGTAGACCCAGGACTGAGACTGTAGACCCAGGACTGAGGCTGTAGACCCAGGACTATAGCAAAGTGTATTTACAGTGTGTTGTGTGCAGTGTCCGTGGTGCTGGGGATCCCCACAGTGAAGCGTGTGAAGCAGAGTTATGTGGTGGCCACGCTGGGCTCCCTGCTCCTCCACCTCACCTCCTCCCAGTGCCAGGACCTCCTCCTCATCGTCTTTGTGGCTGAGGTGGTTTGGACTTTTTATTCAGCAGCTTCAAACTACGTCATGTGATTAGCATTAGCGTCTGAATGCCATTCCCCACATATGTAGCATTAGCCTCATTCCCACTGAGCAAAAGCCCGAGTCTGCTCTGAAGGACACAGGTTGGTGGGTTCAGGCGTTTGACCCGCCGTGTGATCTAGCCTTGTTCCCAATGCCCGTTCTCTCCTCCTGTTGGTCGTTCTAAAACTATTGTCACAAACGTAAGTGGTGATGAACAGGTGTTCTGTGGAGTTGGTCTGCCCGTCGAGATGCACTGCCTCATCTGTTAATGATGTAATGCAAACCAGCGCTGCGCGTCTCACGGCAGCCGAAGCAATCCAAGATGGCGGACATGTAGTCCGCGAATTGCTTTAAAAGTTAAATAGGAACGAGTTAAGACACGAATGTCACTTTTAATGCAATTTGAGGCGAGATGTTGATGGTTCCGCGTTGTGATATGTGGGTTTTTAGAGTAAGAGTTTGGTGTAAAGTTTGTTTTAAAGGAGCAATATGTAAAAATCTGGCCAAAAGTGGTACTGCAGTCACAGTCAATATTTTGTAGTCCTCTCCCACTCTCCCTGACTCAGGTTGCCAGATTCACACCAAATCCAGCAGCAAACACAGGGAATTATTTTATCAGTTGTTTGTCCATCTCCATTCGCATTGTCATGACAGCCGTGCTAATGCTGAATGAATGTTTTGATTAATGTTTTTTTATTATTATTATTTGGACATTTGAGATAAAAAACAAAAACAAAATAAAAGCAATGTAATTATACATAGTTCATGCAAAATAAATAAGCAATTGATGTCCAAAATAGGAGTGGGAAGAATGGATGTTGGAACGTATTTCTTCAGCGTATCAACATCAGGGTTTGCTCAAGAGGATATCACCTTTCAATTTTATTTATTCCCTATTTTTTAGACAAACATGTAAAAGTTCCACATCAAAAAGAGACTAACATTATTTTAATTGGGGTACATGTGGTCTTAAATGATTATTTTTACAATTAAGCTATAATCTGCAAAAAAACGTCTTGACCTTCATCTTTTACCGTTTTTAGAGCAATCTGTCATAGAATGTAATAACATGCAATAAATACAAAAAGACATAGCCCGGGATCGAACCCGGGTTCCTGCATCGTAAGCGCACAGTTTAGACCACTAGACCACCGATTCACACGAATGACACGCTGTGAAGAACGGACTCAAACTAGAAAATTCTGCATCACACGTGAACTTTTATCAGCTGTCTCAATTGTTCAAAGGCGTCCCGATATAAATCCTCGTTTTAGTCTTTGTTTTGTCATTAATGATTTGAGAGTCATAACAAGACCTTTTTTAGTTCTGCGCCACATGTTATTTTACCACTGAGATTAATGAGCCGCGCGGAGTTCTGGCAACCCGATCACGGACTTACATGACACTTCCTGATTGGCGAAACGGCGGAGGGCGGGACATCAAAATCAAAACAATAACAACTTTTACGGGTCGTAAAACTAATTTTGATAATCAAATATCTCGGCTGAACTACTGTTATCAGTTAAAGATGAATTCGAAAAGAGTATGATTTAATAACGCCTTTTGAAATATTCGGGTCATTTAATGATGACTTGACATCCAAATATTACATATTGCTCCTTTAAGCAGTCCACTGCTCCTGTGAAACTACACTGCTGCTGTGAAACTACACTGCTGCTGTGAAACTACACTGCTGCTGTGAAACTACACTGCTGCTGTGAAACTACACTGCTGCTGTGAAACTACACTGCTGCTGTGAAACTACACTGCTGCTGCTGTGAAACTACACTGCTGCTGTGAAACTACACTGCTGCTGTGAAACTACACTGCTGCTGTGAAACTACACTGCTGCTGTGAAACTACACTGCTGCTGTGAAACTACACTGCTGCTGTGAAACTACACTGCTGCTGTGAAACTACACTGCTGCTGTGAAACTACACTGCTGCTGTGAAACTACACTGCTGCTGTGAAACTACACTGCTGCTGTGAAACTACACTGCTGCTGTGAAACTACACTGCTGCTGCTGTGTGAAACTACACTGCTGCTGCTGTGAAACTACACTGCTGCTGCTGTTCCCGTCATCGTACCATGAAACAGACAATGGGACAACGGGTGAATAGCAATGAACAAACTACAGTCAGAATCCTAAAAATGCTAAACAGATAAAGTAGGAAGGAGGAGAGGATAGTGCTCAAGTTACCATACTTCTCCCAGCAAACTGACTCCCTATGCAGCTTGACTGACAGTCTGAGGAGTTTAACCTTCTCCGAGTCTTACCTTCCTAGCCATATGCTAAACTAAAGAGGACTGTTTTAAACCTAGCCTTGAATAAAGAGAGCGTATCTGAAAGGAGTGAGACAGCAGCAGCCACGGCTAGGCTAGTCTAGGCTACAGCACCAAGATATAACATAAGGCATGCACCCTAAAAGTAGGTACATATATCCGACTACCAGGCATAATTAGCCTAACTAGATGCTAAAGTATAGGTAGAGTGCTTTAATGCCTGGCCTTGAATGTGGGAGCCCGTATCTGCTTCCTTAACATACAGTGCCTTGCGAAAGTATTCGGCCCCCTTGAACCTTTCAACATTTCGCCACATTTCAGGCTTCAAACATAAAGATATAAAAATTAATTGTTTTGTCAAGAATCAACAACAAGTGGGACACAATCGTGAAGTGGAACGAAATTTATTGGATAATTTAAACTTTTTTAACAAATAAAAAACTGAAAAGTGGGGCGTGCAATATTATTCGGCCCCCTTGCGCTAATACTTTGTAGCGCCACCTTTTGCTGCAATTACAGCTGCAAGTCGCTTGGGGTATGTCTCTATCAGTTTTGCACATCGAGAGACTGGAATTCTTGCCCATTCTTCCTTGCAAAACAGCTCGAGCTCAGTGAGGTTGGATGGAGAGCGTTTGTGAACAGCAGTCTTCAGCTCTTTCCACAGATTCTCGATTGGATTCAGGTCTGGACTTTGACTTGGCCATTCTAACACCTGGATACGTCTATTTGTGAACCATTCCATTGTAGATTTGGCTTTATGTTTTGGATCATTGTCCTGTTGGAAGATAAATCTCCGTCCCAGTCTCAGGTCTTTTGCAGACTCCAACAGGTTTTCTTCCAGAATGGTCCTGTATTTGGCTCCATCCATCTTCCCATCAATTTTAGCCATCTTCCCTGTCCCTGCTGAAGAAAAGCAGGCCCAAAGCATGATGCTGCCACCACCATGTTTGACAGTGGGGATGGTGTGTTCAGGGTGATGAGCTGTGTTGCTTTTACGCCAAACATATCGTTTTGCATTGTGGCCAAAAAGTTCGATTTTGGTTTCATCTGACCAGAGCACCTTCTTCCACATGTTTGGTGTGTCTCCCAGGTGGCTTGTGGCAAACTTTAAACAAGACTTTTTATGGATATCTTTGAGAAATGGCTTTCTTCTTGCCACTCTTCCATAAAGGCCAGATTTGTGCAGTGCACGACTGATTGTTGTCCTATGGACAGACTCTCCCACCTCAGCTGTAGTTATCTGCAGTTCATCCAGAGTGATCATGGGCCTCTTGGCTGCATCTCTGATCAGTCTTCTCCTTGTTTGAGATGAAAGTTTGGAGGGACGGCCGGGTCTTGGTAGATCAAACCTTTGAACCTGTGGCTCGTTAATCTTTTAAGAACAATCAACAATGCAACAGTTGAAACTGGTGCTAGGAAGAGAACTGCAGCTATTTAATGGACGCTGGCATTTACTACAAAATGGTTTGTTCAGACAATTAAAGTTGAAAAATGATTTTAAAAGCATTTCTGAATTTTGGATAAAGGGATATTGGATCATTTCTGATAACACATAGACGCAACCTCTGTCATTGGTGAAACAAAGATGTAGGGGGACCTTTTTTTGAAATCTTTTATTACATGTTTTCTCTTCCAATAGCTAAATTTAGAAACATTTAGGGACACTTATGGCTTTTGATAGAACTGTTGTGGCCATTCATCTGGAGACATGGATTGGGCGCACGTACAACAACCACATAAAACAATGGTCATTTCCTCCACATGAACGGAAACAAAAGGGGAAGTATTAAAGTTGAAACTTTTTACATTTTTAAAGGATCCGAACTGCTTTAAAAAAAAAAAGGGAAAAACATTATTGCACTGCAAGAGTTTTTGTTTAAAGTAACAAGAGCTCATTAAAAATATAGGGGACACAAGTTTGTGGACAAGCCCAGTAAAGACCAACGGGTTTAAAACACGAAAGTTTGAAATGGAACCTTTTAAGAAAAAAATCTCTTAATGCTCTGCATGTTCTGCAGGCGCTGGAAAGTTGCAACAATAGAAATAGCTCATGCGACAATTGAAATTGGGACATGGAAAAATATAACAACAGTTAAAACACAGGCCTTCTGTGTTGTTTTTAATATGTTTGTGTGTTTATATAGGTTGTGTGTGTTTATATGTTTGTGTAGATATATGTTGTGCGTCATGTCCAATACACACGATGACCTTATCTAAACTCTGGACCAAAAGGACCTAACGAGGGGAAACGGCCGTGAGAGTGATGCGAGAGTGTTGTGAAATGAGGAGTGAAATGAGGAGTGCTGAATCGGATCATGAATAACAAAAAGTTTTTCTGTAATGTTTTATGTATCATGGAATAATTATTTTTTGTCAACAGCATACGGTGTTAGTATATAGATTCAAAGATAACAAGCTTTATTGAACAGGTGTAAAATGAAGTACTTTGCTGGATGAGTACTCTGAGAAAAGTAACTCTGAGAAAGGAACTCTGAGATGAAATACCTTGCTGAAGGGACTGGGAGCCCCTCCCTCGGCTGGTTTGTCCGGACAGTGATTCGGTCCAACCGCAGTGAGCAGGTCATTGTGCGGGAGGACAACTTTGGTTTGTAACTCACATTTAGGGAGTATAAAATTAGAAACATACATATTGTTAATCTGTATTTGGCTAACAGCCCTCTTCCCTGATGCCACTCACGCGTCTGTCCATGCAGTTATGTTTTTGCCCAATTGGGGAGTGTGTTTGGGGGGGGTGAGGGGCGGGGGAGGGGGGTCGCCGGGTGGGGGGGTAACCATGCGAAGGGGAGGGGGAGAGGTTGGCGTTTTCTTGGTGTTCGGGTAAGTTTCTGTAGGGTTGTAGGTGTGGTGTGTTTTGCCAGGATGGGAAAGTGGGGGGGGGAGGATAGGATGGAAGGGCACCTGCTTCAGGGATGAAAGTAGTATGGATCATAAGGAAATGAGCCTCTACTTTGGCACCAAAGCCCACAATTATGAATTGAGACATCCGGGCGAAGAACAACTGGAAGAATTGGAACAGTAATCGTCACACACACAGACGAAGGTTTATACTTTGGCCCATACCAAGAGAGGATATGGAATGTTATGTCTTAGGTGGTCAGGGTCCTTAACCTTCTAAATCATTAGAAAGAATGTAAAACATATATTTACAAGAACAAATAAATAATCGAAAGGGCAGCCTAAAAAGCAAAATGGGATAATTATTAATAAGTTGCGGCAGTTGCATAAATGGAATAAAATTCTAATATTTGTCCCATAGGGGGGCAATCTAATTTAGTGTGTGCTAGTCAAAAGGAGAAATAATTAGCGCCTAAAACATCAAACTGATTCTACTCTTTAAGATAATCGATCATAGAATAATTAAGATAATAAGAAGAAAAGAATGAAATAGTATCTGGAAGCTATAATGTCATTGGAATTCAAAGGACTATAGTGGAAAGGCGCTAGGAAGAGGTCAGAAATATAACAATAGTAATAAGAGTTAGACAAGTGAATAATCAAATAGTGTAAGTTGGGGGGAAATAAGTATCAATAAGGGCAAATTTGTTTCTAATAACTAAAGTAAAAAGGAATCATATGGTCAGATTTTAGATGTTTCAGTTTCCACTCACTGTAGAACTAGTGCAAGGTTGTTTAGAGATTGAGAGTAGGATTAAAAGGCAGACAAAACGACAGGCTTTTAACACAATTTGAAATGCTAAAAACAGCTCAAAGAAACATTGCCTTGACGCAGCCTCTGACTGCTCCATTGGAGAACAGGTGTAAATGTTATTGTTTATTAAAACAGCTATGTATTTACACATTATTAAGTTTGGGTCAACTCTTTACACACAGTTATAAGCATGGACAGAAGCCAGGAATAGTGCGTGGTGTATTATATAATTAATTTCATACCTTAATAATCGTAGAGAACGTTTTAAAATAGGTAAAATCCCGTTCAGGCAACTTGATTTAGATGTATGTCTTTAATATTTGGAGAACGACTGTGTTTTGTTTTTTGGAATTGTCTGAAAAACAATACATCGTAATAGTGATTTGCAGAACAAAACCAGCCAATGAAAAATCGTCTATTGCAATGCAAATTGTTACAATCAGAACTCAAAAATTGGGAATATGCTTTTTGGCTCAAACTACAACCAAATTTTGGAGTCCCAATAGAGTGGTAGAATAGATAGATGCTTTTCAAAAATAGAGGATTATTTTTAGACAGGGCTAATAGCAAACGGTAAAAGACCATTCCTTCAGATTATGTCCAAAATATTTACTTCAAAGGTAGATAAATTCAGTTACAGTTTATGCACAGTTTTATTAATACTGTCAATATTCACTTTTGGTTCAAACATGGGTGAATGGTGACAATGCAAAAAGCAATGAGATAGTAAAAGCATTTTGGTTAATTTGAATATAGCACAAAAGTAGATATTTAGGTAGTTTTGAGAATTTTAAGAGCTGTCGATTTGTCAGCAACAGATTAGAGAATCAAAATACCGTTGTATAGGGACTGACCCCAGAGAAACCTGCTAAAATAGATTAGCTCCTGTAACGATAATACCAATTTGATTAATGATGAAGAATCAGAATGACACAGCGGTGGTCATCAAAGAGTTTTGTGAAGGAATGTTTCGAATGTGGTTTTGTGTTGTATTCTTTCTGTATTGGCTCTTCACAGATATCAAGCCTGAACTAAGCACAAGTATGGATGATAAACGACGATGTGGATTGTGACCTGATTTTTAATCAGGTCAAAAGAGGGAAACTGTTGCATAATTAAAATGTTGTATACTAATGATTTTGAAAATAGGCCCTCTGAAGAAGGTGCACGGGGAAAAGCCCCAAGGACAAAGGAATATGCACTCAGGAATCATAGAGATGACCAGCTTTCAAAACGGGACAAATTATTAACTCCAGGAATAAACAAATGCTCTCTCCCACTCTGGACGAGGGCAAAAGTCCAACACAATCAGGCGCCCAGTGGTGGGGGGCATTGTTTGCTCAGGTGGAGAGGGAAGACCAAGACCGGGTCCAGACCAGGGGCCAGACCAGTCCCAGACTGTGACGTCATCGGACCCTTTGATAGAAACTGCTGGGAGGAGATTGGCAGTCAGTCAGCCGAGGGCCAGGAGAGAGGGACATATATAGTTTTAGGAGCACTTTTTGTTGAACATTCTGTATCTGATTGTAAAGATAATTAAATGCAGATGTTAAACGTGAAGATCTCTTGTCTCGCTCTTGCATCGATTTTGGATACGTCAGTCAAAGGGAATTATTGACTTCAAACTCAAAAACAACATAACTTCCTCCTGCAACTTGCACTAGGACTAAAATAACCTGTTTGCACATTTCTTTCTTTTGCACAAATCTTGAGTGATTCGATCCATGCCAGAAGTGATGTACATTTATCCTGTGTGACATCAATAAAATCTACCTTATCCATCTTCTTCCCCTTAATCCCTTTCTGGGTCGGGGGGGTGGGGTTCGGGTGGCAGTCAGAGCTGCACCCAGTACACAGAGCACCCTGATTCCTGCAGGTGCTGAGTCCACAGGAGCCGCCACTTTTTTGTACATAATATATCCTGCATTAACATGCTGCACATTTCTTACTTTTGCACAATTCTTGAGTGTTCCTATCCTTGCCAATGTGACATGTACATTTCACCTGTGTGAGATTAATAAATTCTTATCTTATTTTCCAGCAGGGGCTTGCCCAAGGACACAACGACAGCAGATATCAGTGGGAGTCATAAAGTAGGTCTTATGGCGGGCTTGAACCCACAACCTTCAGGCCCAAAGGCTAATGCACAACCAACTGAGCCACTGTTGCCTTCTACCTGGTTTAGCCTGGGCATCTTTCTGTGAAAGCCGGCACCTGGCCACATGCCTCCACAGCCACTTTCGCTTAAGCAATGCCCCACAGTCTATACAGTGCAAAAACTCACTGGATTTAACTGGGGAATTTGGCTGTTTAGCTGGGACTAAAGTTCCAATGCCGGTGTGAGATTTCATAACACTTTGAAGCAATTATTGTTAAAGTTCAAACTCATCCTTATTACATTTGCACGAGCCAGTACTTTTCCCTTGTTTTGACTTCTGAAGGCCAAGCTACATGGCACCGTGGAAGCTGCTGATTGGAGGACTGCACTCCTCCTGCTGTATAATACACTTGCTGTCGTAACATCCCTTGTTCGTGTGCTTTGTTCGTGCTGTCTCTACCATCGACAATAAAACATGTCTTCTGTCTGAATGAAAGACGCGATCCCAGACTTTGTCATCTTCTTCACCGGCCTTTAAAACCTCAAAATTGTGCTCACGGTTTCCACTATTCCTGATCAAATCAAACTGAAGTTTACGTGCTTTAGATTTCACAGGTAGAACCAATGCTCTGGCTACGTCACTTTCATTTCCATGTTTTCTAGTCAAATGACGGGACATTTTGTGGCAGGACATTGAACAGTAGAGGCAGAAGTGTCTCTTGCTATAAACTCGCCCCCCATTTTTCTTCTTTTGCAGCTGCATGATAACAATCTTATTTGCCTTTGGTTCGTCACTTTCCGAGTCTTGAAGAAAAGTGTTTTTGATTTTTCTTTTTCCATACTTTTTTACAGGTTTCTTCTTGACAGTTAAATCGTCAGAATCTGAGTCGACTTCATCAATTAGGGACTCTTGACTAAGCTGCACAAACAACAAATAATTAGTAATAATTCAACTTATTAACAATTTGTAATCATAACTTGTAGTCAGCACTTACCGGGGATTTGAGCGTGCGCTTCAGTTGCTCCTCCATGATTTCTTCCATGAAACCTTCCTTGGCTTTGACTAATCCCTGTACAACTGAGAGCTTACACAAACTGTGATGACAGTAGTTTACAGATCACTTAATGATAGAGTTAATAATGACTCAGTGTTAAACTCTGACGTTTATTAAAGATAATTATATTTACTACAACTGGACTGAGGCCAGAGAGAGACCAGAGAGACCAGAGAGAGAGACCAGAGAGAGACCAGAGAGAGACCAGAGAGAGACCAGAGAGAGACCAGAGAGAGACCAGAGAGAGAGACCAGAGAGAGAGACCAGAGAGAGACCAGAGAGAGACCAGAGAGAGAGACCAGAGAGAGAGAGGCCACAGAGAGAGACCAGAGAGAGAGAGGCCAGAGAGAGACCAGAGAGAGAGACCAGAGAGATACCAGAGAGAGAGAGGCCACAGAGAGAGACCAGAAAGAGAGCAGAGAGAGAGGCCAGAGAGAGGCCACAGAGAGAGACCAGAGAGAGAGAGGCCACAGAGAGAGACCCCCCGCAGCAGAAGCAAAAGTGTATTAGCGTTTGTTGTAGTTAAATAGTGAAATACTGTCTGTGTTAAAAGTATCTGCAGTGAACTTGGATTCTTCTCTGGAACAACTTCAAACTTCAATAAAAATCTGGAAGGAAAAAGAATGATACAGTTTGATACAGAAACACACAATGTGCAAACACACAAACACACACACAGAGCACACACACAGAGCACACACACAGAGCGCACACACACGTTACATGGTAGTCACATGGTCACATGGTAGTCACATGTTGGACACATTGTAGTCACATGGTGGTCACATGGTAGTCACGTGGTAGTTACATGTTGGTCACATGTTGGACACGTGGTAGTTACATGTTGGTCACATGGTGGTCACATGGTAGTCACATTGTAGTCACATGTTGGTCACATGGTAGTCACATGGTTGCTACCTCTTTGAGCATGACCCAGAAGTCCGAGTCCTGTTGAACCATCAGACGAAGCGCTGAGACCGGCTGCAAAGTCTCATTCACTCTGCCCTCGGCTCGGCCTTTGTCAAACCTGCCTGAACACCACACAATTACTACACAATTACTACACACAGAACACCACACAATTACTACACAATTACTACACACAGAACACCACACAATTACTACACAATTACTACACACAGAACACCACACAATTACTACACAATTACTACACACAGAACACCACACAATTACTACACACAGTTACTATACACTGTTACTACACACAGAACACCACACAATTACTACACACAGTTACTACACACTGTTACTACACACAGAACACTACACAATTACTACACACATAACACCACACCGTTACTACACACAGTTACTACACAGTTACTACACACTGTTACTACACACAGTTACTACACAGTTACTAC
Organism: Knipowitschia caucasica; assembly: GCA_964034765.1. Lineage (NCBI taxonomy): Eukaryota > Metazoa > Chordata > Actinopteri > Gobiiformes > Gobiidae > Knipowitschia > Knipowitschia caucasica. The sequence continues at coordinate 40,664,812 of OZ035830.1, read as the reverse complement.
ACACAGTTACTACACACTGTTACTACACACTGTTACTACACACAGTTACTACACACTGTTACTGCACACATAACACCACAGTTATTACACACTGTTACTACACACGGTTACAACACACAGTTACTACACACAGTTACTACACACTGTTACTACACACTGTTACTACACACTGTTACTACACACTGTTACTACACACTGTTACTACACACAGTTACTACACACAGTTACTACACACTGTTACTACACAATTACTACACACATAATCAATCAATCAATCAAAGTTTATTTGTAGAGCGCCTTTCATACACAGGGCAACACAAAGCGCTTCACAGTCCACATCACAAATCATCACATAAAACAAACACCAGAATCACAATTAAAACATTAAAATCACAAAAAAGATTAAAACACAATTAAAACATTAAAATCACACAAAAGAATAAAACCATTAAAACTTTCAAAATTACACAAGAAATTTAAAAAAATAAAAAAATAAATGACAACAGTGCATTAGAAATGGAGATAAAATCCTTCAGTTGTATGCACAGGCAAACAGAACAGTTACTACACACAGTTACTACACACAGTTACTACACACAGTTACTACACACAGTTACTACACACTGTTACTACACACTGTTACTACACACTGTTACTGCACACTGTTACTACACAATTACTACACACATAACACCACTGTTACTACACACAGTTACTACACACAGTTACTACACACTGTTACTACACACTGCTGATGTGAAACAGACACAGAGGGTGGATCAGTCAGTCACTGCAGCTGCTTTCCAGAGCAGACAGAGGCTTTCCAATCAAAAAGAGCTCGTTATAGACCTGCTGCTCAGTCTGCAGTGTCTGCAGCAGATCATGGTTTCTATGGAAACTAAGAAATCTTTTTCATCATCAGCTTTACTGCTCCTCCTCCTAGATCCTCCTCTCCCTCTCCTCTCCCCTCCTCCCACCCTCCCACCCTTCTCTCTTCCACCTTCACCCTGCTCTTTCCTCCTCTCCCCCTCCTTCTTCCTCCTCTCTCCTCTCCCCTCCCCTCCTCCCCCCCTCCTCTCTCCCTCCTCCCTTCTCCCGCTCCTTCTCCCTCCTCCCTCCCTCCCTCCTCTCTCCCCCGCCCACCCTCCTCTCTCCCCCTTCCTCCCTCCTCCTCCCCTCTCCCCTCCTTCTCCCTCCTCTCTCCCCCTTCCTCCCTCCTCCTCCCCTCTCCCGCTCCTTCTCCCTCCTCTCTCCCCCTCCCTCACTCCTCTCTCCCCTCCTCCCCTCTCCCGCTCCTTCTCCCTCCTCTCTCCCCTCCCTCACTCCTCTCTCCCTCCTCCCCTCTCCCCTCCCCCGCCCCTTCTCCCTCCTCTCTCCCCCTCCCTCCCTCCTCTCCCCCCTCCCTCCCTCCTCTCTCCCTCCCTCCCTCCCCCCCTCCTCTCTCCCTCCTCGCTTCTCCGCTCCTCTCTCCCGCTCCTTCTCCCTCCCTCCTCCCTCCCTCCCTCCCTCCTCTCTCCCCCTTCCTCCCTCCTCCTCCCCTCTCCCCTCCTCGCTCCCGCTTCTTCTCCCTCCTCTCTTCCCCTCCCTCCCTCCTCCTTCCTCTCTCCCCCCCTCCCTCCTCTCGCCCCCTCCCTCCCTCCTCTCACCCTCCTCCTCCCTGCTCCCCTCCTCGCTCCCGCTTCTTCTCCCTCCTCTCTTCCCCTCCCTCCCTCCTCCTTCCTCTCTCCTCTCTCCCTCCCTCTCTCCCTCCTCTCTCCCTCCTCTCTCCCCCTTTCTCCCTCCTCTCTCCCTCCTCTCTCCCTCCTCTCTCTCCCCCTCTCTCCCTCTTCTCTCCCTCCTCCTCCCTCCTCCTCCCCTCATTTCCGTGGACACTGGGTGTATTTTTCGGATCCAGATCGAAACCTGAGAATCTCCGTTTGTGTTTTTAACTGATGCCATTTAATACGAAAGATTGAATAAACATGTGAACGGAGCACAACTCACCTACGCCCAGATAAACAGCGTAATTAAACACCAAAATGACAGCGGGAAACAAATAACCTGGTCTTACCACACCATTGTACTCATTTCATTAGTACTCAGGTCTGGATGTGCTCCTTTGACTCCGTTAACAGGTGGGAGGGGCTAACTCCTTTTGCAGATTGAAACCATTGGATCTGAGTTTACTGTGACGTATGTAATGAGCCCGAGTGAGTGAGGCATTTAGCATTTAACCTAGCTTTAGCATGTAGCCTAGCTTTAGAATTTAGCCTAGCTTTAGCATTTAGCCTAGCTTTAGCCATCTCCTTTGTCACTATCGGAGCCCGTGGGGAGTAGAGCCACAACACCTTTGCTTCAATGACATTTACTAAACATTCCTCTTGCTCCGGCTTCAGTTTCTTGATATTTGGATTGAACCAGAACAGATTGTTTTACTATCGCATTCTCCATGGACCAGAGTTTACACATGGTAAGACCAGACGTACATGTAGGAGATGATCATGGACCAGAGTTTACACATGGTAAGACCAGACGTACATGTAGGAAATGACCATGGACCAGAGTTTACACATGGTAAGACCAGACGTACATGTAGGAAATGACCATGGACCAGAGTTTACACATGGTAAGACCAGACGTACATGTAGGAAATGATCATGGACCAGAGTTTACACATGGTAAGACCAGACGTACATGTAGGAAATGATCATGGACGAGAGTTTACACATGGTAAGACCAGACGTACATGTAGGAGATGATCATGGACCAGAGTTTCCACATGGTAAGACCAGACGTACATGTAGGAGATAATCATGGACCAGAGTTTACACATGGTAAGACCAGACGTACATGTAGGAAATGATCATGGACCAGAGTTTACACATGGTAAGACCAGACGTACATGTAGGAAATGATCATGGACCAGAGTTTACACATGGTAAGATGTATTGTATTAAGTATAAAAGGGTGTAAATGGAGCAATCGTTTAGAAATTCTAGTCTTACCCACAACAAAGAAGCCGTCAGGAGTGAGCGAGAACCCAGACGTGTGCTTAGACTTCAGCTCCTGAGAAAGAGACCAGAGAGAGACCAGAGAGAGACCAGAGAGAGAGACCAGAGAGAGACCAGAGAGAGAGACCAGAGAGAGAGACCAGAGAGAGAGACCAGAGAGAGACCAGAGAGAGACCAGAGAGAGAGACCAGAGAGAGACCAGAGAGAGAGACCAGAGAGAGACCAGAGAGAGACCAGAGAGAGACCAGAGAGAGAGACCAGAGAGAGACCAGAGAGAGACCAGAGAGAGAGACCAGAGAGAGACCAGAGAGAGAGACCAGAGAGAGACCAGAGAGAGACCAGAGAGAGAGACCAGAGAGAGACCAGAGAGAGAGACCAGAGAGAGACCAGAGAGAGAGACCAGAGAGAGAGACCAGAGAGAGACCAGAGAGAGACCAGAGAGAGAGACCAGAGAGAGAGACCAGAGAGAGACCAGAGAGAGAGACCAGAGAGACCAGAGAGAGAGACCAGAGAGAGACCAGAGAGAGACCAGAGAGAGAGACCAGAGAGAGACCAGAGAGAGATCAGAGAGAGAGACCAGAGAGAGACCAGAGAGAGACCAGAGAGAGACCAGAGAGAGAGACCAGAGAGAGACCAGAGAGAGACCAGAGAGAGACCAGAGAGAGAGACCAGAGAGAGACCAGAGAGAGACCAGAGAGAGACCAGAGAGAGACCAGAGAGAGAGACCAGAGAGAGACCAGAGAGAGAGACCAGAGAGAGAGACCAGAGAGAGACCAGAGAGAGACCAAACACACAATAAATCACTCTGTACGTGTTTTTAGTGATGGGGGAAAATGGCACACATGTAGGAACCTATACAGGCACTGGGAGAACGTGCAAACTCCACATAGAAAGGCTAAAGGTGGAGTAGAACCTCAGACTTTTATTTCTGCAGCGAGAACAGACGACTTCAGACTTAGACCAAGGTCAACTGATACTCACACTGCTGGGCCGCACCTCCACCGTGGTGTTGTAGAACCGATCCAGACTCGTCTCCACGTCTCCACTGCGGAACAGGTACCTGCCGGAGAGAGGGGTCCAACCTCAGTCCGGGATCTGCAGCCTCAGTCCTGGGTCTACAGCCTCAGTCCTGGGTCTACAGCCTCAGTCCTGGGTCTACAGCCTCAGTCCTGGATCTACAGCCTCAGTCCTGGGTCTACAGCCTCAGTCTTGGGTCTACAGCCTCAGTCCTGGGTCTACAGCCTCAGTCTTGGGTCTACAGCCTCAGTCCTGGGTCTACAGCCTCAGTCCTGGATGTACAGCCTCAGTCCTGGGTCTACAGCCTCAGTCCTGGATCTACAGCCTCAGTCCTGGGTCTACAGCCTCAGTCTTGGGTCTACAGCCTCAGTCCTGGGTCTACAGCCTCAGTCCTGGGTCTACAGCCTCAGTCTTGGGTCTACAGCCTCAGTCCTGGGTCTACAGCCTCAGTCCTGGGTCTACAGCCTCAGTCCTGGGTCCCACACCTGTGGATGTGCAGTGGCTGGCTGAAGTTGAGCAGGATGTAGTCCCCTTTGCTCGGGGTGAGGGCCCAGAGGAAGTCCAGGCCCAGATAGGCCCGGTCCAGACTATGGTCCTGGTGGTGCTTCAGGCTGGAGCTGAGCCGAGCCGCGGGGTTCTGGTGCGGAGAGAACAGGGGCTGCTTCACAAAGTCTTTATCCTGAAATATACACACACACACAAAGACACACACACACAAAGACACACACACACACACACAGACACAGACTCAAACACCTGTATATAACCCTAACCCATCTTATATACAGGTGCAGCTTATGTACAGGTGTGGTTTATATACAGGTGTGGCTTATGTACAGGTGTGGCTTACATACAGGTGTGGCTTATATACAGGTGCGGTTTATGTACAGGTGTGGCTTACATACAGGTGCGGCTTATATACAGGTGCGGCTTATATACTGGTGTGGTTTATATACAGGTGCAGCTTATAAACAGGTGTGGCTTATATACAGGTGTTGCTTACATTCAGGTGTGGCTCATATACAGGTGTGGCTTACATACAGGTGTGGCTCATATACAGGTGTGGCTTACATTTAGGTGTGGCTTATAAACAGGTGTGGCTTATAGTGCACACAGTAATCAGGACCATAACAAGCAGAGAGAGCACCTTGAGCCTCTGTGTCTTTCCGGTCAGAGACGAGTGAGTTCCCACGTGTTGGAACAGAGAAGGTTTGTGCCTCCGCCTCAACAGCGCCTTCTGCTGGTCACAGTGTTTCTGCAACAGACACCATCAGGACAGACACCATCAAGACTGACACCATCAGGACAGACACCATCAAGACTGACACCATCAAAACTGACACCATCAAGACAGACACCATCAAGACTGACACCATCAAGACAGACACCATCAAGGCTGACACCATCAAGACAGACACCATCATCACAGACACCATCAAGACAGACACCATCATCACAGACACCATCAAGACACACACCATCAAGACACACACCATCAAGACTGACACCATCAAGACAGACACCATCAGGACAGACACCATCAAGACTGACACCATCAAGACTGACACCATCAAGACAGACACCATCAAGACAGACACCATCAAGGCTGACACCATCAAGACAGACACCATCAGGACAGACACCATCATCACAGACACCATCAAGACTGACACCATCAAGACAGACACCATCAGGACAGACACCATCAAGACAGACACCATCATCACAGACACCATCAAGACTGACACCATCAGGACAGACACCATCATCACAGACACCATCAAGACTGACACCATCAAGACAGACACCATCAGGACCGACACCATCAAGACAGACACCATCATCACAAACACCATCAAGACTGACACCATCAAGACTGACACCATCAAGACAGACACCATCAAGACAGACACCATCAAGACTGACACCATCAAGACACACGCCATCAAGGCTGACACCATCAAGACTGACACCATCAGGACAGACACCATCAAGACTGACACCATCAAGACAGACACCATCATCACAGACACCATCAAGACTGACACCATCAGGACAGACACCATCATCACAGACACCATCAAGACTGACACCATCAAGACAGACACCATCAGGACCGACACCATCAAGACAGACACCATCATCACAAACACCATCAAGACTGACACCATCAAGACTGACACCATCAAGACAGACACCATCAAGACAGACACCATCAAGACTGACACCATCAAGACACACGCCATCAAGGCTGACACCATCAAGACTGACACCATCAGGACAGACACCATCAAGACTGACACCATCAAGACAGACACCATCATCACAGACACCATCAAGACTGACACCATCAAGACACACACCATCAAGACTGACACCATCAAGACACACACCATCAAGACTGACACCATCAAGACTGACACCATCAAGACAGACACCATCAAGACTGACACCATCAAGACTGACGCCATCAAGGCTGACACCATCAAGACACACACCATCAAGACTGACACCATCAAGACACACACCATCAAGACTGACACCATCAAGACACACACCATCAAAACAGACACCATCAAGACAGACACCATCAAGATTGACACTATCAAGACTGACACCATCAACAGAGTCACCATCATGACAGACACCATCAAGACTGACACCATCAAGACAGACACCATCAGGACAGACACCATCATCACAGACACCATCAAGACAGACACCATCATCACAGACACCATCAAGACTGACACCATCAAGACTGACACCATCAAGACTGACACCATCAAGACATACACCATCAAGACTGACGCCATCAAGGCTGACACCATCAAGACAGACACCATCAGGACAGACACCATCAAGACTGACACCATCAAGACAGACACCATCATCACAGACACCATCAAGACTGACACCATCAAGACACACACCATCAAGACTGACACCATCAAGACACACACCATCAAAACAGACACCATCAAGACAGACACCATCAAGATTGACACTATCAAGACTGACACCATCAACACAGACACCTAGGCCTGTCACGATAACAAATTTTGCTGGACGATTAATTGTCTCAGAAATTATTGCGATAAGCGATTATATTGTCGTTCTGAGATCATTTGCATCGATTAGAATGATAATGCAGGTACACCTTTTCAAAGAGAATAAACTTTTATTTTTAACGAATATTTAACGCTAGAACACAATAAATTAACAAACAACCAAAAACAATAAATAACAGACTCAGTCTCTTAACAAAAAATGACCAGGAATAAAACTGCCAGGACCTTTGTAAAGAAACTATGAAACAGATGCCTCAAATGTCAATAATTTCTCAGACTTTATGACAGATTACAAGAAAGAAATACCAACATGTTGACTTTGTGTGGCTTAAGACAGGATCTCTCAGGAGTAGTCCCGCCTCCCCACACACCAGGCGAATGACAAGTGACTGACATGTGGGTTCACCAATGGGGCGTACAGAAGTCCTGCTGCGGTAGCGCCCACCGGAAGTAGCGGGGCGGGCTTTGATGCTAACAGCTAAGCTAGCGGGTTTTTTGTGTAAAGTTCTACTCCAAGAATGCAAGTCTGCAGCATCTCTGTGTTCAGAGACCTTCTAGAGACTTTATATAACAGCAGTATGTGTTCACGGAGGTGCGCCATAAGTTTATTTTATTGGTATGGGACGGTACTTCTGCATCGGCGAACACGCTAACGCTAGCTGCGCTAGTATAGTCACTAAACAAGCCTGAATGAGAACTCAGCTGCCGGCATATGTTCACAACTACTGTGTCCCCCATTGTCAATCCTGGTTAAGTCCTGGTTTAGGTCCTGTTTTGGCTGTATTTTGTATTTTTGAGTAATTTCCGTCTGCTTGCTAGACCGCTAATGTTCCCGTGACCACTTTGCGGCTCTCTGACCCGAGAGAGACGGGGTAAACAAACAAGCATGCAAATGGGATTTATCGCGGCCAGAAAAGTTATTGAGCAAATTTTATTTATCGTGCGATTAATTGATTTATTGACTATCGCGGCAGGCCTACAGACACCATCAACAGAGTCACCATCATGACAGACACCATCAAGCCAGAGACCATCAGGACAGACACCATCAACACAGACACCATTAACACAGACACCAACAAGACATTCACCATCAAGACAGACACCATTAAGACTGACACTATCAAAACAGAGAGACTGTCCTCCTCCTCTGACTTCTTTCTCTGTTCTCCTCCTCTGACCTCCTCCTCTGTCCTCCTCCTCTGTCCTCCTCCTCTGTCCTCCTCCTCTGACCTCCTCCTCTGTCCTCCTCCTCTGACCTCCTCCTCTGTCCTCCTCCTCTGACCTCCTCCTCTGTCCTCCTCTGACCTCCTCCTCTGACCTCCTCCTCTGTCCTCCTCTGTCCTCCTCCTCTGTCCTCTGTCCTCCTCCTGACCTCCTCCTCTGACCTCCTCCTGTCCTCCTCCTCCTGACCTCCTCCTCTGACCTCCCCGTCCTCCTCCTCCTGTCCTCCTCCTCTGTCCTCCTCCTCTGTCCTCCTCCTCTGACCTCCTCCTCTGTCCTCCTCCTCTGTCCTCCTCCTCCTGTCCTCCTCCTCCTGTCCTCCTCCTCCTCTGACCTCCTCCTCTGTCCTCCTCCTCTGACCTCCTCCTCCTGTCCTCCTCCTCCTTTCCTCCTCCTCCTCTGTCCTCTTCCTCTGTCCTCCTCTTCTGACCTCCTCTGACCTCCTCCTCCTGTCCTCCTCCTCCTCTGTCCTCCTCCTCTGTCCTCCTCCTGACCTCCTCCTCTGACCTCCTCCTGTCCTCCTCCTCCTGACCTCCTCCTGTCCTCCTCCTCTGTCCTCCTCCTCTGACCTCCTCCTCCTGTCCTCCCCCTCTGTCCTCCTCCTCTGACCTCCTCCTCTGACCTCCTCCTCCTCTGTCCTCCTCCTCTGACCTCCTCCTCCTGTCCTCCTCCTCCTGTCCTCCTCCTCCTCTGACCTCCTCCTCTGTCCTCCTCTGACCTCCTCCTCCTGTCCTCCTCCTCCTCTGTCCTCCTCCTCCTCTGTCCTCCTCCTCCTCTGTCCTCCTCCTCTGTCCTCCTCCTCTGACCTCCTCCTCCTGTCCTCCTCCTCCTCTGACCGCCTCCTCTGTCCTCCTCCTCTGACCTCCTCCTCTGACCTCCTCCTCTGACCTCCTCCTCTGTCCTCCTCCTCTGACCTCCTCCTCTGACCTCCTCCTCTGACCTCCTCCTCTGACCTCCTCCTCTGACCTCCTCCTCCTGTCCTCCTCCTCTGACCTCCTCCTCCTGTCCTCCTCCTCTGACCTCCTCCTCTGACCTCCTCCTCTGACCTCCTCCTCTGACCTCCTCCTCCTGTCCTCCTCCTCTGACCTCCTCCTCTGACCTCCTCCTCTGACCTCCTCCTCCTGTCCTCCTCCTCCTCTCTCCTCCTCCTCTGTCCTCCTCCTCTGACCTCCTCCTCTGACCTCCTCCTCTGACCTCCTCCTCCTGTCCTCCTCCTCTGACCTCCTCCTCTGACCTCCTCCTCTGACCTCCTCCTCCTGTCCTCCTCCTCCTCTCTCCTCCTCCTCTGTCCTCCTCCTCTGACCTCCTCCTCTGAACTCCTCCTCTGACCTCCTCCTCCGACCTCTTACATATTTACAGTGACTCACCATCAACAGTCATTGAAAATAGAACAAGTGATGACTGAGAGGAGAAACCCCCCTGAGGGACAGGTTTCTCTTGTTTTCCCAGAACATCATGGGCCACTGGGCTGCAGAGTGCCAAGCTGTGGGTGCGTCCACACACACAAACACACACACAGATACACACACACACATAAAGACACACACAGACACACACACACACACAGACACACAAAGACACACACACACACACACAGACACACACACTTACAGGGTCCTTCTCTGGGTTACACATCTTGACCCACAGGATGTGGTCCAGGAGCCAGTCCACAGGTTTGTCTCGGTGGAACATCAGGAAGAAGGCCACGATCATCGGGAGATCTCGGGTCCGGAACATTTTCCCTGAAAATCAGATTCATGGTTTTCATGACACACATGGTGCTGTTTCACATTCACAAATAAGAGTTTGGCCCAGACCGGTATCGGCCCAGACCAGTATCGGCCCAGACCAGTATCGGCCCAGACCAGTATCGGCCCAGACCAGTATCGGCCCAGACAAGTATCATATGGGTTTTAAGTTTGAATACAGGCTGAAACGGGTTTAACTGAAATTCAATCTGGAGAGACGAGAAGACAAAATGCATTTGAAGTATTTATTGAAGGTAGTTTGGCGCTCTAGGCCCCGGTGCGGCGTTCAGTCAGCGAGGCTCCTGCGAGAGTGCGCGCACAATCCCCCGGGACCTAGGCACTGGTGGCGGCATTTGGCAGCAGGAGGGCAGATGAGGCAGGGTGAAGAGGAGGAGGAGGGGAGGCGGTGGTTGCAAGGCTTTGAGAAGGCCGTGAAGTGGGAGTTTCTCCGCTTTTAAGCGGCTGGCCTGGCCGGCATAGGTTGATTGGAAATGGGCGTTTGCTGTGCGATAGGCTGGGGATGCGAGGCCGGCTTGGAAGGGGTGGCTTTGGCTGACGTCTTCCAAATTGAATTTCCGCGAGGCTGCATTACAGTAAATGTAAACGTCTGTAAATCCTTCTGCATGTGTTGCTACGGTAACTAGCACTTGCTCTAAGCTGAGATTGGTCTGAACCAGAACCTTGGAGAAAACAGGTTTTAACTTTCATAGAAGGTTGGTTTCAAAACAATCAAACATACTACATTTGTATTTTACATTCAAATGAATGAAGCAGTCCAAATGACTGCCCTGGGAGATAAAGCTAGAACTACTCCTATTAAACAGAATAAAATACTTTTTCATAACAATAAAGACATAATAGAGAAAAACAAAGAACAACAAAGAATAAGAAAAGTCACAAAGTTATGAAGACCAAAAGTAAAAGCAGTTAAATTGACTGGTCTGTGAGAGAGGACAATCACAGGACACACTTCCTGGACCCTTCAGGGTTCAGACCTATGAATCCCAGATGAGAGAACTCGAGGTAGAGCCAGGTCCCGGACTCCTCCTGCTTCTGCACGAACGAATTCATCGACGACAAGTAGTCAGACTTTGCAACTATGTCGTCCTCCAACTGCGGCACAGAAGAAGAGGACTTCACAGTGAACCATACTGTACCGTACTGTACTATAGTGAACCGTACTGTACTATAGTGAAATGTACTGTACTGTACTGTACTATAGTGAACCGTACTGTACTGTAGTGAACCGTACTGTACCGTACTGTACTATAGTGAACCGTACTGTACTAGAGTGAACCGTACTGTACTGTAGTGAACCGTACTGTACTGTACTGTACTATAGTGAACCATACTGTACTATAGTGAACCGTACTGTACTATAGTGAACCGTACTGTACTATAGTGAACCGTACTGTACTATAGTAAACCATAATATACCGTTCTGTACTATAGTAAACCGTACTGTACTATATTAAAGTGAACTGAACAGTACTATATTATACTATACTGTACTAAAGTGAACTGAAGAGTACTGTACTATACCGTACCGTTAGCTTGTGTGTGATACACTAGCTCACCTGCACATAGTACGTCCCTTTGCTCTGTGCGTACAACATGAGGAAGCTGAAGTCCAGGTTCTGCTTCGTGCGCCACCTAGAAGCACATCACAGCATCACATCTGAGTGTGTGTAGTGTTGTGTAGAGTGTGTAGAGTTGTGTAGAGAGTGTAGTGTTGTGTAGTGTGTGTAGTGTTGTGTAGAGTGTGTAGTGTTGTGTCGAGAGTGTGTAGTGTTGTGTAGAGTGTGTAGTGTTGTGTAGAGTGTTGTGTAGAGTGTGTAGTGTTGTGTCGAGAGTGTGCAGTGTTGTGTAGAGTGTGTAGTGTTGTGTAGAGTGTGTAGTGTTGTATAGAGTGTGTAGTGTTGTGTAGAGTGTGTAGTGTTGTATAGAGTGTGTAGTGATGTGTAGAGTGTGTAGTGTTGTGTCGAGAGTGTGTAGTGTTGTGTAGAGTGTGTAGTGTTGTGTAGAGTGTGTAGTGTTGTGTCGAGAGTGTGTAGTGTTGTGTAGAGTGTGTAGCGTTGTGTAGAGTGTGTAGCGTTGTGTAGAGTGTGTAGTGTTGTATCAAGAGTGTGTAGTGTTGTGTAGAGTGTGTAGTGTTGTGTCGAGAGTGTGTAGTGTTGTGTAGAGTGTGTAGTGTTGTGTAGAGTATTGTGTAGAGTGTGTAGTGTTGTGTCGAGAGTGTGTAGTGTTGTGTAGAGTGTGTAGTGTTGTGTAGAGTGTTGTGTAGAGTGTGTAGTGTTGTGTCGAGAGTGTGCAGTGTTGTGTAGAGTGTGTAGTGTTGTGTAGAGTGTGTAGTGTTGTGTAGAGTGTGTAGTGTTGTGTCGAGAGTGTGTAGTGTTGTGTAGTGTGTGTAGTGTTGTGTCGAGAGTGTGTAGTGTTGTGTAGAGTGTGTCGAGAGTGTGTAGTGTTGTGTAGAGTGTGTAGTGTTGTGTCGAGAGTGTGTAGTGTTGTGTAGAGTGTGTAGCGTTGTGTAGAGTGTGTAGTGTTGTATCGAGAGTGTGTAGTGTTGTGTAGAGTGTGTAGTGTTGTGTCGAGAGTGTGTAGTGTTGTGTCGAGAGTGTGTAGTGTTGTGTAGAGTGTGTAGTGTTGTGTAGAGTGTGTAGTGTTGTGTAGAGTGTGTAGTGTTGTGTAGAGTGTGTAGTGTTGTGTAGAGTGTGTAGTGTTGTGTAGAGTGTGTAGTGTTGTGTAGAGTGAGTGGATGCAAAACAACTTCCTTCAGCTAAACGCGGACAAAACAAACCTCCAGTCTCTCTCCCTAAAACCTTCAAACAAGGTCAGAAATCTAGGGGTAATACTGGACTCAGACTTAAATTTTAATAGCCACATCAAATCAGTAACATCAGCAGCTTTTTACCATCTAAAAAACATTGCCAGGATCAAAAACATAGTGTCTAAAGCAGACTTGGAGATTCTTATCCATGCATTTGTCTCCAGTAGGTTAGACTACTGCAATGGCCTGCTCACAGGTCTGTCCAAACAGGCTGTAAAACAGCTGCAGTACATTCAAAATGCAGCAGCTCGAGTCCTGACTAGAACCAGGAAGTACGACCATATTAGTCCAGTCCTCAGGTCTCTGCACTGGCTTCCTGTGGCTCAGAGAATAGACTTTAAAACAGCTCTGCTTGTTACAAGTCTCTCCATGGCCTCGCACCAAAATATATTAGTGACATGTTAGTCCCATATGAACCAGCCCGGACTCTGAGGAGCACAGGGACTGGACTCCTGCTGGGACTCTGAGGAGCACAGGGACTGGACTCCTGCTGGGACTCTGAGGAGCACAGGGACTGGACTCCTGTTAGTGCCCAGAGTCAGAACTAAACATGGGGAGGCTGCTTTTCAGATTCATGCTGCTAAAATCTGGAACAATCTTCCTGAAGATGTGAGACAGGCCTCCTCTCTGACAATGTTTAAAACCAAGTTAAAGACAGTTCTGTTTAGCTGTGCATACAACTGAGGGATTTTATATTTTTATCTTTCTTTTTAATGTTCTGTGATTATTTATGATTTTAATGCTTTCTTGTTTTGTTCAGCACTTTGAGTTGCCTTGTGTATGAATTGTGCTATATAAATAAACTTGCCTTGCCTACTATACTGTACTGCATTGTACTATACTGTACTATAGTATACTGTACTATACTATACTGTACTATACTCTACTGTACTGCACTATACTGTACTATACTCTACTGTACTGCACTGTACTATAGTGTACTGTACTATACTGTACTGTCCTATACTGCACTGTACTATACTGTTCTGTACTATACTGTACTGAACTGTACTATACTGAACTGTACTATACTGTAATGTACTGTACTATACTGTTCTGTACTATACTGTACTGTAATATACTGTTCTGTACTAAACTGTACTGTACTATACTGTTCTGTACTATACTGTACTGTAATATACTGTTCTGTACTAAACTGTACTGTACTATACTGTACTGTACTATACTCTACTGTACTGCACTATACTGTACTATACTCTACTGTACTGCACTGTACTATACTGTACTGTCCTATACTGCACTGTACTATACTGTTCTGTACTATACTGTACTATACTGTTCTGTCCTATACTGCACTGTACTGTACTATTCTGTACTGTACTATACTGTTCTGTACTATACTGTACTGTACTATACTGTACTGTACTATACTGTACTGTACTATACTGTACTATACTGTACTATACTGTATTATACTGTACTATACTGTTCTATACTGTACTGTACTACACTGGGCTGTACTATACTATACTGTACTGTACTGTATCTGTACTACACACTCTCTACACAATACAACACACACTCTACATAACACTACACACTCTACACAACACTACACTCTACACAACACTAGACACACTCTACACAACACTATTATTTTTTTTATTTTTATTTTTTATTTATTTATTTAAAGGGACAATGCATATTAATGAACATGTAAATGTAAATATGCCAGAATTAGCCAATGGCTACTTTC